>CAJVRN010000006.1:235000-412500 GCA_911728415.1 Lagocephalus sceleratus
AAGGTGTGTGAGTGTGGATGTGAGAGATTGTGTATGTGTTTGACAATGAGTGTGTTTCTGAGAATGAGTATGTGTGTGTGAGTGTGACTGTGTGTGTGAGTGTTTGTGTGTGTGTGAGTGTGGATGTAAGAGTGTGTGTGAGTGTGTGTGTAGATGTGATAGTGTGTGTGTGTCATTTTGAATGTGAGTGTGAATGTGTGTGTGTGAGTGTGAGAATGTGTGTGTGTGTCATTTTGAGTGTGAGTGTGTGTGTGAGAATGTGTGTGTGAGTGCGAGTGTGTGTGTGAGAGAGTGTTAGTGTGTGTGTGAATGAGTGTGAGTGAGTGTATGTGAGTGTAGATGTGAGAGTGTGTGTGTCATTTTGAGTGTGAGTGTGTGAATGTGTGTGTGACTGTGTGTGTGAGTATGTGAGAGTGTGTGTTTATGTGAGTGTGGATGTGAGAGTATGTGTGTGTGAGTGAGTGTGGGAGAATGTGTAAGGGTGTGTGTGTGTGAGTGTATGTGTGAGTGTGTATCTGTGTGAGATTGTGTACGAGTGTGTGTGTGAGAGTATAAGTGTGTGTTTGAGTGTGTGTGTGAGTGTGTGTTTCTGATTGTGTGTGAGGGTGTGCATGTGTGTGAAAGTGGGTGTGTGGGTGTGAATGTGAGTGTGTGTGTGTCTGTTTGTGTGTCTCTGTGTTTCTCTGTGTGTGAGTGTCAGAGTCTGTGTCTGTTTCTCTGTTTGTGCATGTCTGTTTCTGTGAGTGTGTCTCATGTGTGTTTCTCATGTGTCTGTGTGGGTGTCTGCTTCTTTGTGTGTCTGCTTCTTTGTGTGTCTGTTTGTGCATGTCTGTTTCTGTGAGTGTGTCCCATGTGTGTTTCTCATGTGTCTGTGTGGGTGTCTGCTTCTTTGTGTGTCTGTTTCTCTGTGTGTCTGTGTCTCTGTGTGTTTCTGTATGTTTGTGTCTGTCTCTCTATGTGTCTGTTTCTGTGTATGTTTGCCTGTCTCTGTGTGTGTGTTTCTCTGTGTCTGTATGTGTGTGTCTCTGTGTCTCTGTGTGTGTGTTTCTCTGTGTCTGTATGTGTGTGTCTCTGTGTGTGTCTCTGTGTGTGTCTGTCTGTGTGTGTGTCTCTATGTGTGCCTGTCTGTGTGTGTGTCTGTCTGTGTGTGTGTGTGTTTCTGTGTGTCTCTGTGTGTGGTCCAGACTCCAGTGTCCTGTGTCTCTACTGTCCACCTCCACCTTGATGGAGACATCCCAACTGTAAAGCAGTAGTCAGAGTGTCTCCTGAAGCCTGTCAACATTCTTCTGCAGCAGCTTCAGTGATGAAAGAGGCTCAGAAACAGGAAACACTGGATCTGTGCTCCAATCAGGATTGAGGTCAACACACCATCAAAACAGGCTGCACTGACCTCTATCAGCTGAAACAGTCTCCAGTTTATAGTTTGGACTGGACACAAGATCAGACAGCAGCTTCACTCCTGAATCCTGCAGGTTGTTGTAACTCAGGTCCAGTTGTCTCAGATGGGAGGGGTTGGACTTCAGAGCTGAGGCCAGATAATCACAGCTGATCTCTGATAAACTGCAGTCGATCAATCTAAAGAAGAATAAATGAAAGATGAGACGGTGTCACAATAGATGAAAGGATCAAGTGGAAATCACACATCAAACGTGTAGAGAACAAATGATCCAGAACCATATCAGTGTTCTATATGATTCTATTCTATATGATTCTATCAGGTGTGTGTCCCTTCAATAGTGGAGCTAACAGTGTCTATCACCAAGGTGCTGATAGTGACACTGTCACCTATTCACAAGCTCAGCCTATCCACACAGGCTGATTCTACCTGATAACCTGCAGCGTCTCAATCTGGACAAAGAAATAATACATTTGATTGACCTCATTTACAATCACACATGTTCACATCCTAAACCTAAATCCGAAATATTTTCCACAATGTATCAGAACATTTCATCATTGATAACACATCAGGTGATTAAAACATCAAAAACAGTAACTTTTTAAAGGGGCTGCCTTTGACATGGCTCATGTACATGACTGATGATGTCTCACATGGAATTCAACTCTTTCATTCTCTTGTTCTCTAATTTACATAAAATACACTGAAACAACATCCTTGACAGCACTTGATGTGTCAGCACGAAGATTTGTGTGTGTGTCTGTGTGTGTGTCTGTCTGTTTCTGTGTGTGTCGATGTTTGTGTGTCTGTCTCTGTGTGTCTGTGTTTCATTGTGTGTCAATCTGTGACACACAATAAGATTTGTGTCTGTTTATGTGTCCGTCTGTGTGTCTGTCTCCATCTATCTGTGTGTGTGTGTTTCTTTGTGTGTGTCTGTGTGTGTGTGTTTCTCTGTGTGTGTTTCTTTGTGTGTCGATCTCTGTGTTGTCTCTGTGTGTGTCTGTCTCTGTCTGTCTCTCTGTGTGTGTCTCTGTGTGTCTCTCTGTGTGTCTGTGTGTGTCTGTGTGTGTGTGTGTGTCTGTGTGTGTGTTTCTCTGTGTGTGTCTCTGTGTGTGTGTGTGATGTCTGTCTGTCTATCTGTGTTTGTGTGTCTGTGTTTCTGTGTGTCTCTGTGTGTGTGTCTGTGTGTGTGTGTCTCTGTCTGTGTGCGTGTGTGTCTCTCTGTGTGTTTGTCTGTCTCTGTGTGTTTGTCTTTCTCTGTGTGTGTGTCAGTCTGTGTTCTTCGTGTGTCTGTGTTTGTCTGTGTGTGTCTGTGTCTTTCTCTGTGTGTGTGTCTGTCTCACTGTGTGTGTCTGTCTCTCTGTTTGTGTCTGTCTCTGTTTGTGTCTTTCCGACTCTCTCTGTGTCTGTCTCTGTGTGTGTGTCTGTTTCTTTGTGTGTCTGTGTGTCTGCCTCTCAGTGTGCGTCTATCTGTGTGTGTGTCTTTCTGTGTGTGTGTCTGTCTGTGTGTGTGTTTCTCTCTGTGTGTGTTTGTCTGTGTGTCTGTCTCTCTCTCTATGTTTCTGTCTCTCTGTGTGTGTCTGTCTGTGTGTGTGTCTGTTTCATTGTGTGTCTGTGTGTGTCCGTCTGTGTGCGTCTGTCTCTGTGTGTCTGTGTGTGTGTGTCTCTCTCCGTGTCTATCTGTGTGTATCTGTCTGTGTTTGTGTCTGTATGTGTGTGTATCTGTGTGTGTCTGTCGCTCTGTCATTCTGTGTGTGTCTGTCTTTGTGTGTGTGTTTGTCTCTGTGTGTGTCTCTGTGTGTGTCTGTGTGTCTCTGTGTGACTGTGTGTCTCTGTGTCTCTGTGTGTGTGTCTCTGTGTGTGTGTGTGTGTGTCTGTGTGTGTGAGTGTCTGTGTGTGTCTCTGAGTGTGTGTGTGTGTCTCTGTGTGTGTCTCTTTGTGTGTGTCTCTGTGTGTCTCTGTGTGTGTCTGTGTGTCTCTGTGTGTGTCTCTGTGTATGTCTCTGTGTGTGTGTCTGTGTGTGTGTCTTGTCTGATATTGACTGAAGTGGCTGCAGCCATTTATTTTAATGTGCTGACGATTGTTGATAGTTTATATTTAAAATAGTTAAACATGTGAATTATAATCACATGTGTTCAGTTTTTGGTTTACACTTACACACAAACCTGCCTGAAATCATGTTGATTTAATAAAGGCTTGAAAAAAACTACACTTTGTTTAAAAAGACAAGAAAATAAGTGATTGTGTGTGAGCTCAGACAAAAACAATAAAAAGGGTTTTAGTGTTAAATGAATGACAGACAGACTGTAGAGATACAGGAACTGACCTGAGAGTCTGCAGTTTACAGTTTGGACTCTCCAGTCCAGAAGAGAGCAGCTTTACTCCTGAATCCTGCAGCTTGTTCCCACCCAGCTCCAGTTCTCTCAGATGGGAGGGGTTGGACTTCAGAGCTGAGGCCAGATAATCACAGCTGATCTCTGATAAACTGCAGCGCTCCAATCTAAAGAAGAATAAATGAAAGATGAGACGGTGTCACAATAGATGAAAGGATCAAGTGCAAATCACACATAAAACATGTAGAGAACAAATGATCCAGAAGCATGTCAGTGTTCTATATGATTCTATTCTATATGATTCTATCAGGTGTGTGTCCCTTCAACAGTGGAGCTAACAGTGTGTATCACCAAGGTGCTGATAGTGACACTGTCACCTATTCACAAGCCCATGGCCCTCACAGTGTTCTGCTTGATCACAAAACACCATCATTAAGCTTGTGTTGATTTATGTTCTATCCTGATGTTTTTGGAGCTCAGCCTATCCACACAGGCTGATTCTACCTGATAACCTGCAGCGTCTCAATCTGGACAAAGAAATAATACATTTGATTGACCTCATTTACAATCACACATGTTCACATCCTAAACCTAAATCCGAAATATTTTCCACAATGTATCAGAACATTTTATCATTGATAACACATCAGGTGATTAAAACATCAAAAACAGTAACTTTTTAAAGGGGCTGCCTTTGACATGGCTCATGTACATGACTGATGATGTCTCACATGGAATTCAACTCTTTCATTCTCTTGTTCTCTCATTTACATAAAATACACTGAAACAACATCCTTGACAGCACTTGATGTGTCAGCACGAAGATTTGTGTGTGTGTCTGTGTGTTTGTGTCTGTCTGTGTGTGTATGTCTCTGTCTGTCTCTGTGTGTGCCTGTGTGTGTGTCTGTATCTGTGTGTGTCTGTCACCATCTGTCTCTGTGTGTTTTTCTTTCTCTGTCTGTCTGTTTCTCTGTAAGTGTGTTTCTTTGTATGTCTGTTTCCTTGTGTGTCGATCTCTGTGTGTCTCCGTCCCTGTGAGACATTGAAATGTGTCTTACACGCATTCACGACACTGTTGCATCTCTGGAGCGCATGACAAATGAGTTTGACAGTTTCTCTGTCAAATTTGAGAATAGATGTAGCGAATTTGGCCTGACAGAGAGTGGAGCCAGAGAGGAGATTAAAAGTGACAGAAAACTAGTGTTCTGTAATATTCTGGACAACATTAGCTGTCAAATGAAGGCTAGGTTGGATCATTTTGGCCAGCTGGCTTTCCTTGGTTTGGTGGACTGCACAAGATTCAGCGAAATGTCATTGTGCTTTGATGACACCAAACTGCAGAGCCTGTCAAAATATGACTCATTTTTTGACTTTGTGAAATTGAAGGTGGATCTCGTTGGACTATATAGTTCACAAACAGTGAGAAATGAATGGAAATCTTCTGGACAGCTTCTCAGTTTTTTGGCCCAAAAGGATCTCATTCAAACTGTTCCCGAGGCGACAAAGTTGCTCATGCTCGTGCTCACGGTTCCAGCTACTACAGCGTCAGTGGAGAGGTCGTTTTCAGAGCTGAACCCGACTGAAAGCTTACAGTCGGGACAGGACTGACCAAGGACGACTTTCCTCTCTGGCACTGATCTCCATCAGACAGACAGACTTTAAAACTCAAGGCACAAAAGGAAGACTTCTACAAGCAGGTCATCGATGCGTTGGTTCAGAAGGAACGGCGCATGGACTTCATTTATAAGTAAAGGTGAGACCGTGATGACATTTTTAAATGAAAGGTGCTTTTTGTGTGCTACTTGTGAACACGCTGCTCTGGAGGGCTCATATGATGTTTGTGAATCTGACTGATGACGTCAGTGCCTCCCCAGACATCAACCTCACCACACGTCACTGAGGTGTGTGTATCCCAGCGTCATCTTTATTTAACTTTTATTGGCTATGGACCCCAGGAAAGTGATGGAGAAAAGTGAAAAAGAAGAAAAGAAGAAGAAGAGAGCTTTTTTGTCCGTACAAACGAAGCAAGAAATAATAGAAAAGCATGAAAAAGGGATGCGTTTGGTTGATCTCACCAAAGAATACGGCCGTAATACATCGACGATAACACGGTATTAAAACAACGTTCGTTGCTAGTAATGACGCAATTTTAAGATTAGCCTGTAATAAAGTTCATTTTGTTCCTGGAGAACAAATTCACTGAATTCCTACATTTATTATGCGGTAATCTAACTGTAACAATTATTTGTTACATGTTTTGATGCATTTTTATGATTTATAGAAAAACTATGTCCAAATATTTGGGGGCTTGGAACGGATTAGGGCATTTACATGGAAAACGTGTCTCTACTTATGTAATTTTCAGGTTAAGAAACAAATTCTGGAACCAATTAATTTTGTAAGTAGTTTGTAATGTGTGAGGATATAACTCTGTCTGTCTCTGTGTGTGTCTGTCTCTGTGTGTCTGTCTCTGTGTGTCTCTGTGTGTGTCTCTGTGTCTGTGTGTGTGTCTCTGTGTCTCTGTGTGTGTCTGTGTGTCTCTCTGTGTATCTCTGTGTGTTTCTGTGTGAGCAGGCGAACCGGCTGGGGGAGGCTGGTATCAGTGTTGGCGGGAGGTTCGAGGCGGTGCTGCCTCTGAGCCAGCCCGCCACCAAGGTGACCCTGTCCAATGTGCTCCCCTTCATCTCGGACGAGTTCCTCTGTAAGGAGCTGTCCAGACATGGCAAGATCGTGTCACCAGTCAAGAAGGTCATATCTGGGTGTGAGTCTCCTCTACTGAAGCACATGGTCTCTCATCATCGGCAGGTCTACATGATCCTGAACAACCGCGATGAGGACCTGGACGTGTGCTTAAAGGTCCATGTGGAGGACTTCGACTTTGTCCTGTTCGCCTCATCGGTACACCTGAAGTGTTTCGAGTGTCGCGAGGCAGGACACCTCATTAAAATGTGTCCGAACACGACCAAGCCGGCTGCATCGGGCTCGGAGGACCGGCCCGGGGCCGCTGAGGCGGAGCCCCGCGCGGCGGAGCCCGGAGCTGCTAGCAGGCGACCGGTCGCCGGAGCTGAGGGTCCAGGAGACGATGGGGCGACGGCCCCGGTGAGCGGTGACGGAAGCACAGGTGAGGGTGAACAGGTGGGTGAAGAGGGTGAAGTGGGGGCACAAGACGGTGAGAATGGGGAGTGTGTGCAGGAGGGAAGCACAGGAGGAGTGTGTGTGGAGGTGGGTGAGACAGGTGGAGGGTGTGTAGAGGTGGGTGAGACAGGTGGGGTGTGTGTGGAGATGGGTGAGACAGGTGAGGGGTGTGTGGAGTTGGGGGAGACAGGTGGAGGGTGTGTGGAGATGGGTGAGACAGGTGGAGGGTGTATGGAGGTGGGTGAGACAGGTGGGGTGTGTGTGGAGATGGGGGAGACAGGTGGAGGGTGTGTGGAGGTGGGTGAGACAGGTGGAGCGAGCGCACAAGAGGGTGAGGCAGGAGGAGTGTGTGTGGAGGTGGAAGGTGTGCACGGGGGGGTGAGCACATGGGTGAGCACATGGGTGAGACGGGTGGTGTGGGTGAGGAAGAGGAGCCGGGCTGCAGTGGAGCAGCTGAAGCGGTGGAGACGATGGAGCAGGAGGCCGGTTGGACTCCAGTCCCATCGAGGCTCCGCAGCAGGAGCAGGCCTGGGCCTGTCAAGGCCAAGAAGAGCAGGCAGACAGGAAGACAGGCGGGAGGGAAAACAGGAGAGTCGGACAGCAGCAACACCGAGGAGTGTGTGTCTGACAACGGGGACCTCTAGCAGGAGAACCTCACGAGTCAGGAGGACAAGGCCTACTCCCCAAAAATGCTGAAAGGTTTTTTACAAGAGACTAAAAACATGAAGGGGGTGAACATAGAACATTATTTCCAAGACAAACAACAGTTCTACCTGTCTGCCAGACGCCATGTGAAGAACAAGGCTGAGGCAGGGTTCACTGACCAGGAGGTCTTCAGATTGAAGAAACTGATTTTAAAAGTCAGAAGAGAACTGATATGATGTTGGAAACGCACCTTTTAGCTTTCTTTTGGTTTCGTCACTGTTTTTATCTCTCTCTGGTTTTATCTACCACCTTTTAATGAATAATTTTAAGATTGGGAGTCTAAACATAAATGGAGGCAGAGAAGAGAAAAAGCGGGTTTTAGTCTGTGAAACAATGATTTTAAAGAAAATTAATGTCATGTTTTTACAAGAGACCCACAGTGACATTTTAATTTAGGTTGATTGGTGCAGGAAATGGAAGGGGAGGGTCTTTTTTAGTCACGGCACGGCCCTCAGTGCCGGAGTGGGGATCCTCTTCTCCCAGAATTTTAACCCAACGTCTTTTAGCATAGAACACATTGTCCAGGGTAGATGCCTTTTAATAAGGGCCCAGTTTGACCAGTACAGTGCTGTTTTTATTAACGTGTATGCTCCCAACAACGGTGCAGAGAGGAAGACATTTTTAGAAACACTCGGCAACAAACTCCGGGGGTGTGGTTCGATTGATTATTGATTCTTGGGTGGTGATTTTAATTGTACCGAAGATGAGTTGTTGGATCGGAACCACGCGGAGCCGCATCCGTCCTCGCAGCAGGTCCTGAGGCAGCTGGTCTACTCCCATGACCTGGTGGACGTGTGGAGAAGGTCTCACACAAGCTGCAGACAGTTCACGTGGTCCCACATTAGGGAGAATAGGGTATCTTTAGCTCGTTTAGATCGTTTTTACTGTTTTAAACACAATTTTAATGTGTTTAAATCCTCAAACATTGTGCCTGTGGGTTTTACCGATCACGCTTTGGTTTTATGTTCTGTTTTTATTAACAACATTTTACCAAGGAGCGCCTACTGGCATTTTAATTCTGTTTTAGCATCAGATGGGAGTTGTAAGGCTGCTCTTAGCTACTTTTGGACTGGTTTTAGACAGAAGAAGGGGGATTTTAGCTGTCTAAAGCAGTGGTGGGACCACGGGAAGACACAAATCAGAATGTTGTGCCAGCAGCACACTTTCAACATTACTCGTCACATCACCGGATCTATCAGAGATCTGGAGACTGAAATCGTGGAGCTTGAACGTCTGAATGAGTCCACAGGAAACGGAGGATCTGTTACGAGCCTCAAGACCAAAAAGATGGCTTTGGCCAACCTGCTAGGTACCAGAGCACAGGGCGCCCTGGTCCGGTCCAGAGTCCAAGGCCTCGCAGAGATGGATGCACCCTCCGGCTTCTTCTTCGGCCTTGAGAGGAAGTCTGGGCAGAGGAAGCTGATCCACGCTTTGCTGTCGGACACGGGGCAGGAGCTGACCGACCCTGGGCAGATCAGGAACAGAGCGGTAGATTTTTATGCCGCTCTATTCAAGACTGATTTTAATGATGGGAAAGACTGTTTTAATGGTTTTAGTGCTTTCTGCCACGGACTGCCCAGGGTCTCCAAGGAGACCAACCACCGGATGGAGCACCCATTGACGGAGCAGGAACTGCACGCGGCCCTGCAGTAAATGCAGGGCCGAAAGGTGCCGGGCATCGACGGGCTCTCAGTGGAATTTTATAAGGCCTTCTGGGACATCCTCGCCCAAGACGTCCTGGAGGTCTTCAATGAGGGTCTCGCCACTGGTTCCCTGCCACTGTCCTGCAGGAGGGCGGTCATTACCCTCCTGCCGAAGAGCGGGAACCTGATGGACATCAAGAACTGGCGCCCCGTGTCCCTCCTCTGCACAGACTATAAGATCCTCTCCAAGGCCTTGGCCATCCGGCTGAGGGAGGCCATGGAGCAGGTCATCCATCAGGACCAGACCTACTGTGTACCTGGCAGGTCCATGGTGGACAATGTCTGCATCATTAGGGATGTTTTGGAGGTCTCCAGTTCATCGGGGGTGAGTGCCTTGTGTGGAGGGATGTGGTGTTAGATCAAGAAAAGGCTTTTGACCGCGTTGAACACAACTTCCTGTGGAGGACCATGGAGGAGTTTGGGTTCAGTGCTGGTCTGATAGCCAAGATCCAGGTGATGTACAGTAACGTTGAAAGTGTCCTGAAGGTCAATGGCAGCTTGTGTGCTCCTTTTAGGGTGTGTAGAGGTGTCCGACAGGGCTGTGCCATGTCGGGGATGCTCTACGCACTCTCCCTGGAACCCCTCCTCCACAGACTGCGTTCAAATGTTAAAGGTCTGTTTTTACCGGGTTTTAACAGTAATGTGGTTTTATCTGCCTACGCCGACGATGTGGCCATTTTTATTAAAGATCAGGCAGACATTAATACTGTTTTAAACACCACCGATGGTTTCTGCAAGATGTCCTCTACAAGGGTGAATTGGGGAAAAAGCGGGGCCCTGGTCATCAGCGAAGGGCGTCAGGGCCTCCCCATTCTCCCGCAGGGCCTGACCTGGAGGAGGGATGGCCTTAAATATCTCGGAGTGCACCTGGGCAATGAACGAACACAAGTGAAAAACTGGGAGAATGTGCTTGTTAAAATTGAAGAAAGACTAAAGAAATGGAGCTGGGTGCACTCCGAGATGTCTTTTAGAGGAAGGGTTTTAGTAATAAACAATCTCGTAGCCTCACTGCTGTGGCACCGCCTGGCCTGTGTAATGTTAGGTACCGGCGGGGCGGCCCCAGTTTTCTTGGGTAGGTTCCGGCGTCCCCCACGGGGGGGCGCTGACAACCGGCAGCCCCGGGTGGTTCCTGCGCACCTGTTGCCAATCGGCCAGGGCACTCCCCAATTAAAAGACCTCACCTGCGTTCGGCAGGTGTCGGACGATTGTTTAGTCGCCGAGGTGTGCACGAGCGTGAGATCTAGTTTTTGTTATTGATATTCATTTTTTGGAATAAAATGCCGTGGGAAACCCGCCTCCCAGTTGTGTCCTGCTCTTGGGTCCAGACCGAACCGCGATACACAACAGAATCGTCCGACCAGAAATGGACCCAGCAGGCACCCCTCAGGTTGGGACGGATTGGGTGGCCGTCCTCCGGCGTCAGGAGCAGACCCTCCTGAGGGTTAGTCAGAGTCTCAATGCGTTCTCACGCCGCACCGGCACCTTCACGCACCCCCACACCCAGACCCCCAGCGGAGCTCCTCAGGCCCCCAGCACAACTCCCTCAGCGGCCGCTGAGTTTGCCACTGCGTTTGAGAGACAGGTGCGGCTCTGGATCTGCAGTGTATGTAGGGTGGGGAACAGATTTGATGCGGTGAGGTGTATGGCCTGTGCCACAGCCAAGCCCGGATCAGGGCTCAACACCCCACCGGCTGTTCCGTCCACCTGTTCAGCCATTAAGGCTGAACCGACCCCTGCACCCACCACAGACCAGCAGAGGCAGGACGATCTCCAGCACCTCAACGACCGCCTGACCAACTACATCCAGCGGGTTGGGAAGCTGGAGAGCGAGCGCTCGTCCATGTTGGAGCAGCTGGAGGGGCTGGCAGCCAAGAAGGCCCGGCTGCAGACCGACTGCAGGGACATCGGCGACGAGAGGGAGAAACTCCAACTCCAGTGCCACAAGGTAGAGGGTGATCTGGCCAACGCCCTGGCCCAGTGGCGGAACGTCGAGTCAGCACTAGTGGCCAAGGACTCCGAGCAGGGTAAGCTTCTGGCCGAGAACAGACACCTCAGCGATGCCATGGGGCACCTCCGTAACCAGCTGGAGAATGTGGGGGCCGTCAAGCTGCGGGTAGAGGCCCTCAATGCTCAGCTGCAGCAGGCGAAGGTGGTGCTGGAGGCCCACTGCCAGGACCTGCGGAGGACCATGGACCGGGAGCGAGAGAAGGAGGAGCAGCTGAGCCAGCAGGAGCTCCAGCTCCAGCAGAAAGAGGCCGACCTTCACTCTGCGAAGCGAAGCCTGTCGGAGGTTCAGGGGAACCTCCAGCTGCTGAAGCGCCACCATGAGGAGAGCTGCAGGCTCAACGCTGAGCTGGAGGCACAGGTGTCCAGGTTAAACTGCACCGTTACTGAGCTGCAGAGGCTCCTACAGCACAAAGACGAGTCCTCCCGAGCCTACAAGAGCAGAACGGACGCTCAGATCGCTGATCTGGAGCAGCAGCTCCTGGACAGTAAAAACGTCCTGAAGAAGGCGCAGCAGCTGGAGGCGCTGCAGGACAGGCTGGCAGCGGCGAGCGACGTCACGCCAGACGAGACGGTGTCGCTGGCGGAACACGAGGGCGTACGGGAAGAGCTGTCGGCGGAGGTGAGCCAGGTGACGCAGCTCCGTCAGGGGGCCCTCAGGAAGCAGGACGAGATGGCGTTGGAGGTCGCCGACGCCTGGCAGAGGGCACGAGACAACGGCGCCGAGCGGGTAGGCCTGCAGGAGCTGGCGACCTCGAGGGAGGAGGAGAACCAGACGCTGAGCTCCAGGCTGGTGGAGGCCCAGGACGCCGTGGGCCAGCTGAAGCAGCTGGTGGAGAACCACGTGACCTCGGAAAGGGAGAGGAACAAGGAGATCAGCTCCTTCAGGAGGAGGTTGCTGGTGGAGGAGCAGAGGCTGCACTCGTCGCCGAGCCCAGCTCGGCCGACCCCTGTGGCGGTTCACGTCAGCTGCAGGCCGCGGGCCAAGAAGAGGAGACAGGAGGTCTGGTCCCCTCAGGATCCCCAGGCCCAGTCTCTGCCCCAGGTTCAGTCGCCCCAGGTTCAGGTTCCTCCAGATTCCGTAGGGGCTCCAGGTTCTGTGTATCCCCCAGGTTCCGCTGGTGCCCCAGGCCCCCCAGAGTGTGCAGGAGGAGGAGGCTGCAGCCCCGTCGACCCGGGCGCACCTGCGCTGAGGCCGGAGAGCCGGGTAGCAGGGACATGCGTCTCTCCTTCATTGACCCCTCCCTTCCCAACCCCAGGCGACCCAGCGCGTGATCCCGAGAGGCAGCCAGACGCGGAGCTGCTGGGGAGGGCCGTGTCGGGCCGTGGCGTAGGTGTGGGAGGTCCCAGGGCACGTGGACGCCCAAGCGCATCGCCCACAGGACGGCCGAGCCCCATGAGCTCCGCTAGGACCGCCCTCCCCCGGAACACTCGTCCCCACCGGAGCTCCCAGCCGCTGCACGCCTCCCGTCTGGTCAGGGTGTTCACTCGGCCCTTCGGGGGGAGGAGGGGGACCCTTCGAGACCGACCGGAGGATCGACCCCGCGGCGGTGCAGCTGGGGTTCTCGGCATCCTTGGCGGCCGGTCCCGCCTTCCACGTCCCCTGGTCCGAGCCGGCGGTGGGTTCGGACCCGTCTCCACCGGCCAAGATTTTGGACGTCCGCCGGAGGGGCTGAGGATGGCAGCGCCCGGTGGACGGGGGAGGATGCGGTCCCAGGGAACGGTCGTGGGCTCCGCGGCTCCACGTCCTGGATGGAGGCAACCTCTAGGCTCCCCGCCGCAGCCACTCCGTCATGCCGGTTTGGGCGCCAGGAGGCGCCCGTTGAGGGGAGGGTGATGTTGGGGTCCTCCTTCCCCATAGGGGGCGCCAGACCCTGACATGGGGCCAGCAGGAGGTTGCGCACCTGACCTGAATCCCCCAATTACCTCCCCTTCTTAGGGACTGGGTCCAACAGAGGAAGCTGTCGGATCGTTTTGAGTTTTTTGAACTTTCGAACGGTGAACTGTGGTGCTGTGAACTGAACTGCACCGTGGACTGGACTGATTGGACCACAGCGAACCCCGTGCCCGTCTGCCAGGATCCCCACTGGTCTGTTTCCCGGACATCCCGGTTCGTGGGGAGGTAGAGGTTCGGTTGTTGTGACTTTTCCCCGTGCGGGTGGTTTTTGTGTTGGCCCGAGAGCCCTTGTTCCCTCCTGTCGAGGAGTGTTTTTTGTTTAACCCCTGAAAAATAAACCTTTGTTCTCCCCACGTAACCCTGTGCCTGCATTTGGGTCCAGACCGCATCGCCGTTACACAACATGTAGAGCCACCACCAGGCCTGCTGCCCCAGATCCAGGCTAAACTGGTCAACTTCTTCTGGGGCGGCTACCACTGGGTGCCACAGTCAGTACTGTTTTTATCCAGAGACCAGGGGGGCCAGGGCCTCATCCACCTGGCCAGCAGAAAAGCCACCTTCAGGCTATGCTTTGTTCAGAGGTACCTGACAGGACCTCCTGACCTTGTGTGGAGGGATGTGGCCAGCTGCCTGCTCAGACGTGTAGGCAACTTGGGACTGGATGCTGCTCTGTTTTTAACTGATGTCAAGAGTTTAAATTTAAGGGGTTTGCCAGGTTTTTATCAGAGTGTTTTTAAATCTTGTTCTCTTTTTAATTGGAAGAGGGTACAGGAGCCCAGCTCTCTGCACTGGCTGTTGATGGAGCCCCTAGTTCACGGTGGCAGACTGGAGGTCTGCAGCAGCGCCATGCCCGGTCTGAGGGTGGCGTTGTGCAGCTCCAGGACTGTCACACTGAAGCAGCTGGTGGAGGCAGCCGGTCCAGCACTGGCTGACGCCTGGACCCTAAGCACTGTACTGGGACTACACTCGCTACGGGTGGTGGAGAGGGCCCTGGAGCTGTGGAGGGGGAGGCTCTCTGTGAGAGAGAGAAGCCTTCTCCTGCGGTACGGCGGACGGAGAGCTGAGCCGGACCCCACGGACTCCTTCCCCGAGTTTCAGCTGACCCCTGGACGCGAGGAGTTCAGCGGGCCCCTCCTGAACACCACCCACGGGAACAAACTGGGCCTCCGTGGGATGGACAAGGCGCTCTACCCAGTCGTCGTGAGGACACTAAATGGACAGAACCTACACAACAGGGCGGCTACAGCGTGGGCGGACAGGCTGGGCGAACAAAGTCCCCACTGGAGGGTCCTGTACAAACCCCCCATCAGGAAGAAGGCAGGGGACCTCCAGGCTTTTAATGTTCTAAAAGGGGTTTTTAATGGTTTTAGTGAAACGTTCTCTACCAGAGCTTTTATTTACGGGGCAGGATACTCAAAGGCTGGCCAACACAAGTGGCAGTTGATTAATTTTATTTGTGGGGAGGTCAAGATGGCAATTTATACCACCAGAAAAAACAAAATTGAAGGAGGCGGAGATTGTGAGGTCACCTCAGTGTGGCGGAGCAACATCCGGAGCAGGATAAGGTTAGAATTTGCGTACTATGGAATGATGAAAGACCTCGACCGTTTTAAGGAGATATGGTGCCACAACGGTGTACTCTGCACAGCAGAGGACAATCTGCAGTTTGCACAACCTTTTATGGGTTAAATTGTATAGGTTTTATCCTTTTTTATTTTCTTATTTGGTTTTTACATGTTTTTGTACAGGGTGTTTAACCCCTGTGAAATAATGTAAATAAAGTATTTTGTAAAAATCAAAATCTGTATATGTCTCTGTGTGTGTGAGTGTGTGTCTGTGTGTCTCTATTTCTGTGTGTGTCTGTCTCTGTGTGTGTGTGTCTCTGTGTGTTTGTCTGTGTGCGTCTCTGTGTGTTTCTGTGTCTCTCTGTCTGCGTGTCTCTTTCTGTGTGAGTGTCTGTGTGTGTCTGTGTGTGTGTTTCTGTGTCTGTCTGTCTCTGTGTGTGTTTGTCTCTGTGTGTGTCGTTCGCTGTGTCTTTGTGTGTGTCTCTGTGTTTCTGTCTCTTTGTCTCTGTGTGTCTCTTTGTGTGTGTCTGTCTCTCTGTCTGTCTGACGGTGTGTGTCTGTCTGTGTTTCTGTGTCTTTGTCTCTCTTTCTGTGTGTGTCTGTCTCTGTGTGAGTGTCTGTGTGTTTCTGTCTCTGTGTGTCTGTTTGTGTGTCTGTCTGTCTGTGTGTGTGTGTCTGTCTCTGTGAGTGTTTGTGTGTGTCTGTCGCTCTGTGTATTTCAATGAGTGTCTGTCTCAATGTGTGTCTGTCTGTGTGTGTCTTGGTCTTTCTGTGTGTGTGTGTGTCTCTGTGTTTCTCTGTGTGTCTCCGTTTCTGTGTGTCGTTCGCTCTGTGTGTCTGTCTGTGTGTCTCTGTCTGTATGAGAGTGTGTCTGTGTGTGTGTCTGTGTGTGTGTGTGTTACAACTGGCTCCACACAAAACACCAGGTAAAACGACAACAGAAAGAGAGCAACACAGTGGTGTTAAGGACACACAAAACACCAGGTAAAACGACAACAGAAAGGGAGCAACACAGTGTTGTTAAGGACACACAAAACACCAGGTAAAACGACAACAGAAAGGGAGCAACACAGTGGTGTTAATGAAACACAAAACACCAGGTAAAACGACAACAGAAAGCGAGCAACACAGTGTTGTTAAGGAAACACAAAACACCAGGTAAAACGACAACAGAAAGGGAGCAACACAGTGGTGTTAAGGACACACAAAACACCAGGTAAAACGACAACAGAAAGAGAGCAACACAGTGCTGTTACGGACACACAAAACACGAGGTAAAACGACAACAGAAAGCGAGCAACACAGTGTTGTTAAGGAAACACAAAACACCAGGTAAAACGACAACAGAAAGGGAGCAACACAGTGGTGTTAAGGACACACAAAACACCAGGTAAAACGACAACAGAAAGGGAGCAACACAGTGTTGTTAAAGACACACAAAACACCAGGTAAAACGACAACAGAAAGAGAGCAACACAGTGGTGTTAAGGACACACAAAACACCAGGTAAAACGACAACAGAAAGGGAGCAACACAGTGTTGTTAAGGACACACAAAACACCAGGTAAAACGACAACAGAAAGAGAGCAACACAGTGGTGTTAAGGACACACAAAACACCAGGTAAAACGACAACAGAAAGGGAGCAACACAGTGTTGTTAAGGACACACAAAACACCAGGTAAAACGACAACAGAAAGGGAGCAACACAGTGGTGTTAAGGAAACACAAAACACCAGGTAAAACGACAACAGAAAGCGAGCAACACAGTGTTGTTAAGGAAACACAAAACACCAGGTAAAACGACAACAGAAAGGGAGCAACACAGTGGTGTTAAGGACACACAAAACACCAGGTAAAACGACAACAGAAAGAGAGCAACACAGTGCTGTTACGGACACACAAAACACGAGGTAAAACGACAACAGAAAGCGAGCAACACAGTGTTGTTAAGGAAACACAAAACACCAGGTAAAATGACAACAGAAAGCGAGCAACACAGTGCTGTTAAGGAAACACAAAACACGAGGTAAAACGACAACAGAAAGGGAGCAACACAGTGGTGTTAAGGACACACAAAACACCAGGTAAAACGACAACAGAAAGGGAGCAACACAGTGCTGTTAAGGACACACAAAACACCAGGTAAAACGACAACAGAAAGCCAGCAACACAGTGCTGTTAAGGACACACAAAACACCAGGTAAAACGACAACAGAAAGTGAGCAACACAGTGTTGTTAAGGAAACACAACACACCAGGTAAAACGACAACAGAAAGTGAGCAACACAGTGGTGTTAAGGACACACAAAACACCAGGTAAAACGACAACAGAAAGCCAGCAACACAGTGCTGTTAAGGACACACAAAACACCAGGTAAAACGACAACAGAAAGAGAGCAACACAGTGCTGTTAAGGACACACAACACACCAGGTAAAACGACAACAGAAAGAGAGCAACACAGTGCTGTTAAGGATACACAAAACACCAGGTAAAACGACAACAGAAAGTGAGCAACACAGTGGTGTTAAGGACACACAAAACACCAGGTAAAACGACAACAGAAAGTGAGCAACACAGTGGTGTTAAATGTGAAGAAAACGATAACGAAAAGAGACTCTCCCAAACGAGGGGAGAGCTATCCACGAAAACAAAGCGAGCAGCAAAAACCGCGATGGAAACGAACACCTGAAACAACGAAGGCGCGAGACTAGAACTAATCGGGGCACCGAATCGAGGCGTACTAGTCAGACGCTCAGTCGCCCCGAACGCCGGTAACACAACGCCCTAAATACCGGCTGCCCCGGGATTGTCAGCTCCTGATTGGTGGGCTAGGAGGTGTGGTCCAAGGCGAGACGAGGCGGAGTCCACCAATCAGGAACTGACAGGACAGCCAGTGGAGCAGCAACACCTGCAGTGCCCACACACACACATACACACACACACGCACCGGGGGGGGGGGGCGACGAAGCGGCCCAGTGGCCGTAACAGTGTGTCTGTGTGTGTCTGTCTGTGTGTGTCTGTCTCTGTGTGTGTCTGTCTCTATGTGTGTCAGTCTCTGTGTGTCTGTCGCTCTGTGTCTTTCTATGTGTGTCTGTCTGTTTGTGTGTGTGTGTCTGTGTGTGTGTCTCTGTGTGTGTGTCTCTGTGTGTGTCTGTCTCTGTGTATGTCTGTCTCTATGTGTGTCTGTCTCTGTGTCTGTCTCTGTGTGTGTCTGTCTCTGTGTGTCTGTCTCTGTGTGTGTCTGTCGCTCTGTGTCTTTCTATGTGTGTCTGTCTGTTTGTGTGTGTGTGTCTCTGTGTCTGTGTGTGTCTGTCTCTGTGTGTGTTTGTCTCTGTGTGTTTCTGTCTGTGTGTGTTTGTTGCTCTGTGTCTTTCTATGTGTGTCTGTCTGTGTGTGTGTGTCTCTGCATGTGTGTGTCTCTGTGTGTGTGTGTCTGTGTCTTTGTGTGTTTCTCTCTCTGTGTCTGTGTGTGTGTGTCTGTGTGTGCATGTCTGTGTGTCTGTGTGTCTCTGTGTGTGTCTTTGTGTGTGTCTCTGTGTGTCTCCGTGTGTGTCTGTGTGTGTGTGTCTGTGTGTGTGTCTCTGTGTGTCTCTGTGTGTGTGTCTTGTCTGATATTGACTGAAGTGGCTGCAGCCATTTATTTTAATGTGCCGACGATTGTTGATAGTTCATCCCATCCATTTTCTATCGCTTGTTCCTCCACTGAGAGTCGCGGGGGGACTGGAGCCTATCCCAGAGCAACGGGCGGAGGCAGGGTACACCCTGGACTGGTCGCCAGCCAATCGCAGGGCGATTGTTGATAGTTTATATTTAAAATAGTTAAACATGTGAATTATAATCACATGTGTTCAGTTTTTGGTTTACACTTACACACAAACCTGCCTGAAATCATGTTGATTTAATAAAGGCTTGAAAAAAACTACACTTTGTTTAAAAAGACAAGAAAATAAGTGATTGTGTGTGAGCTCAGACAAAAACAATAAAAAGGGTTTTAGTGTTAAATGAATGACAGACAGACTGTAGAGATACAGGAACTGACCTGAGAGACTCCAGTTTACAGTTTGGACTCTCCAGTCCAGAAGAGAGCAGCTTTACTCCTGAATCCTGCAGGTTGTTGTCACCCAGTTCCAGTTGTCTCAGATGGGAGGGGTTGGACTTCAGAGCTGAGGCCAGATAATCACAGCTGATCTCTGATAAACTGCAGTACTCCAATCTAAAGAAGAATAAATGAAAGATGAGACGGTGTCACAATAGATGAAAGGATCAAGTGGAAATCACACATCAAACATGTAGAGAACAAATGATCCAGAAGCATGTCAGTGTTCTATATGATTCTATTCTATATGATTCTATCAGGTGTGTGTCCCTTCAACAGTGGAGCTAACAGTGTGTATCACCAAGGTGCTGATAGTGACACTGTCACCTATTCACAAGCCCATGGCCCTCACAGTGTTCTGCTTGATCACAGAACAACAGCATCATTAAGCTTGTGTTGATTTATGTTCTATCCTGATGTTTTTGGAGCTCAGCCTATCCACACAGGCTGATTCTACCTGATAACCTGCAGCGTCTCAATCTGGACAAAGAAACAATACATTTGATTGACCTCATTTACAATCACACATGTTCACATCCTAAACCTAAATCCGAAATATTTTCCACAATGTATCAGAACATTTCATCATTGATAACACATCAGGTGATTAAAACATCAAAAACAGTAACTTTTTAAAGGGGCTGCCTTTGACATGGCTCATGTACATGACTGATGATGTCTCACATGGAATTCAACTCTTTCATTCTCTTGTTCTCTAATTTACATAAAATACACTGAAACAACATCCTTGACAGCACTTGATGTGTCAGCAGGAAGATTTGTGTCTGTGTGTGTGTGTGTGTGTGTGTGTGTGTGTGTGTGTCTGTGTGTGTGTGTCTGTCTCTGTGTGTTTGTCTTTCTCTGTCGGTCTGTTTCTTTGTGTGTCTGTGTGTGTATGTCTTTCTGTGTCTGTCTGTGTCTCTGTGTCTTTGTCTTTCTCTGTGTGTGTCTGTCTCTCTGTGTGTGTCGGTGTGTGTGTGCGTGTCTGTGTCTTTCTCTGTGTATGTGTCAGTCTGTGTGTGTGTCTTTCTCTCTGTGTGTCTCTGTTTGTGTGTGTGTCTTTCTGTGTGTGTGTCTCTGTCACAGCAGCTGTAGCCCCGCCCTCAGCGCCTCCTCCCTGCGTGCGCAACAGGATCCCCAACCTCGGGTGGGCGTACCCCAACGCTACGGAGGCCATGCGGAGACCTGCGTCGCCATGGTGATGAACTGCTCCCTGCTGTTCTCCCTGCAGCCCCGCACGTTCGCTACCGAGAACACCAACGTCACGTTCACCATCACACACCTCACCGGACGGGCGCGGCTCTGGGGAACGGCCCAGTGGGAGCGCCAGTCAGAGGCCTGCTCCACCTTCATCACATTGGCCACCGAGCTTCACAAGGTGTTCAGTCTGGGGAATTCTTGTTGGTCCCCTCCCATTCCGGTCACGTGAGTTCCAAACAAACACAGGGCTCCGCCCATTATTAGCATTAGCATGGCCTCACTGTCTGTCTCACCCGGTATCTTTGCTTGTTCAGCGTGTGAAATGTTTAGTTACTCCTCTACCTCCTTTAGTGAAGGGGATAAGTGCAGAAAGTGCAGTTTATTAATGGTTCTGGAGGAGAGACTTGGTGAGCTTGAGACGCGGTTCCACAGTTTACCACACCCTAGATCTACCACACCCTAGATCTACCACACCCTAGATCTACCACACCCTAGACCTACCACACCCTAGACCTACCACACCCTAGACCTACCACACCCTAGAGCTACCACACCCTAGATCTACCACACCCTAGACCTACCACACCCTAGATCTACCACACCCTAGATCTACCACACCCTAGACCTACCACACCCTAGATCTACCACACCCTAGATCTACCGCACCCTAGACCTACCGCACCCTAGATCTACCGCACCCTAGATCTACCACACCCTAGACCTACCACACCCTAGATCTACCACAACCTAGATCTACCACACCCTAGACCTACCACACCCTAGAGCTACCACACTCTAGATCTACCACACCCTAGACCTACCACACCCTAGATCTACCACACCCTAGATCTACCACACCCTAGATCTACCACACCCTAGACCTACCACACCCTAGATCTACCGCACCCTAGACCTACCGCACCCTAGATCTACCACACCCTAGATCTACCACACCCTATATCAGGGGTGGGCAATTAATTTTTAAGAGGGGCCACATGAGAAACCTGAATTGTCCTAGAGGGCCACCAACCTTCTTCCATAGCAAAATGCTCTAAATGAAATATTTTGAATAGCTGGTACTGATAATCAGAAGAATAAAGCACTCTGTAAATATTTATATGAGGTTATGTGAAATTGTGGTGTGTAGGTCAAATAAGAATAAAGCTGTCAGTAAGCTTTTCAAAATAAAATGTCAAATTTCAAAATAAAAGTTAAAAAAAGACAGATGTTTGATTTATGTTGTTTATGACTGGCCTCACCCGGGCCGGATAGGGACGTACAAAGGGCCGCATGTGGCCCGCGGGCCATAGTTTGCCCAGGTCTATACTAAAGCATTGATGTAGTGTGTGTCAATCTCACAGCACAGTAAGAACACAAACATACATGTACAACACGATTTATTAACAGATTTGTACTCAGGACTATGTTTCTGTAGTGGACACTATGTTGTGTTATTTATAGCACTGTTTCTCAACTGGTGGGTCTCGACCCAAAAGTGGGTCGCAGACCCGTTTTCAGTGGGTCATGGGCCTTTGCCTGGGGAAGGAAATGCGAAAAAAAAAAAATGGTGTAATTCATACTCCTTAACATTAACATTAATTTTTTAATTTATTTTGAGTTTGTGGATAATATAGTATAATAATTTGAGTTGTTTAAAAAAAAAATATATATATATATATTCCTCAGTAGTTGCACTTTTTATTTCATATATTTTGCATGAAGACCCTAACTGAGTTTATTAAAAATGATTGTTACTAAAATTTTCTGATTGTTATGTCAGCCTTATGATTAATACTTGAATAAGTGACTAGATAATTTTAAATATTCAGCAAGTGGTTATTCAGCTCAAACTATATATTTTTAGTTCTTTTTGAAACTACTGCTCAGTGGTTGCACTTTATTATTTCATGTTTGTGCACTTTATTATTTCATGTTTGTGCATTGTTGAGTCTTAAAAATGGCTGTTACTGAAATGTTCTGATTGTTATGTCAGCCTTATGATTAATGCTTGAATAAGTGACTAAATAGTTTTAATAAGAAGTTGTTATATATTCAGTAAGTGGGTACTCAGCGAACACTAAATATTTGAGTTCTTTTTGAAATTACTGCTACGTGGTTGCACTTTATTATTGCATGTTTGTGCATGTTTAGTCTGGTAAAAAAAAAAGGCTGAAGTTACTGAAATGAAGTGTTTTGAATTTAATTAAAATGCAGCTAATTGAGCATCAAAGGGAATATTTCCCTCTGTTATTACCACTTGAAGTCATTTTGATTCATCAATAAACTTGTTTTTTTTTGCGTTGGCATTCTGTGGTATTCTATTCTGCTATCTCCAATAAATTTGAGAAGTTAAAATTTTCCTTGATTTGGGTCGCGGCTTGTCATTCAGGGTAATGGTGGGTCCTGAAGCCAGACCAGTTGAGAACCATTGATTTATAGGTTGTGACAACGAGAGCTACGATTACAATATTGCCTTTATTTGTTTAATGGTATGGTTGTTTGGACCGGCGGCAAAGTGTATTTTGAGACGTTAATTTTATGTGTAAAATTTATATACAAAGTTTAAAAAGAAAATAAGTTATGTGATTGCATGATCCGGAAGTGGACGTGACCGGTAGCGCCATCTATCGGGGGAACGTGGGCGTTGCAGGAAAGGGGGACACGAACGAGGTTTTTTACGATAATTTGGACGAGTTCGGCGGGCCGGATTGAGAAGCCTAACGGGCCGTACGTGGCCCGCGGGCCGTAGTTTGCCCACGTCTGCCCTAGATCTACCACACCCTAGATCTACCACACCCTAGATCTACCGCACCCTAGATCTAGTTCTGACTTATGGTGTAGAGGTAGAACATGTGCCAGTGTTCCCTCAGAACCCACTCCTGTCAGATAATTCTTTGATCACTTTCACATTCATGATTAAGGATTCTTCTATGCTCAGAACAAAGTCTTACTATAGCAGATGTCTTTCAGATAATGCTGTAGCTAAGTTTAAGGAAGTGATCCCTGTGCTAATCCCAGGACCACCGTGTGTTTCCCCAGGGATCAATCATTATAATCTTAGCCCTGCTGAGGTTGACTCTATTGCTGAAGGTGCAGCAGCCTCACTGAGAATCACACTTCATTCTGTTGCCCCCCTGAAAAAGAAAACAGCAAATCAGAGGAGGTGTGCCCCCTGGTATAATTCACATATCAGGACCCTCAAGCAGAAAGTGTGAAGATTAGAAAGAAAGTGGCATTCCCGTAAAATAGACAGCTATCATGTAGCCTGGAAAGACTGTCTATTAGTTTACAAAAAGGCCCTTCGTAAGGCTAGAACAGCTTATTTTTCTTCTTTCATTGAGGAAAACAAGAATAACCCCAGGTTCCTTTTCAGCACCATGGCCAAACTAACCAAGAGTCAGTGCTTTAGACCCATGTATCCCTTCTTCCCTTAGTGGTGAAGACTTCATGAGCTTCTTCACTCATAAAGTTCTAGCTATTAGAGGGAAAGCTAAGCAGGCCATCCCAACATCTGGATCATCACCAGATGTGCTGACCGTGGGAGACAGGGTCTTCAACGAGCCCTTAAACTCCTTCAGCCCTATATATTTTTCTGAGGCATCTTCACTAATTCAGAAATCCAAGACCACCACGTGTCTTTTAGATCCCATCCCAACACATCTGTTGAAGGATGTTCTACCATTGATAGGTAGTCCTATCCTGGACCAGATCAATGGTTCCTTAGTAACAGGTTATGCACCCCGGTCCTACAAGGTGGCAGTGATTAAGCCGTTACTTAAAAAACCATCACTGGATCCTGATGTGTTAGCAAATTATAGGCCGATATCCAACCTTCCTTTTATCTCTAAAATTCTTGAGAAGGTGGTGGTGACTCAGTTACTGGAGCACCTACAGAGGAACAGTCTGTTTGAGATGTTTCAGTCAGGCTTCAGAGCTCACCACAGCACAGAAACAGCACTTCTTAAAGTTACCAATGATCTTCTCATAGCTTCAGATCATGGACTGGTTTCTATGCTGGTTCTGCTGGACCTCAGTGCTGCTTTTGATACAGTTGATCACAGCATCCTGTTACAGAGACTGGAACACTTGGTTGGGATTAAAGGGACAGCACTAGACTGGTTTAGATCATATTTATCTGATAGATACCAGTTTGCTCATGTCCATGGTGTTCCCTCTTCATACAGTAGGGTTAGCCACGGAGTCCCTCAAGGTTCTGTACTTGGACCAATCCTCTTCACCTTGTACATGCTTCCCTGAGGGAACATTATTCAGCAGCATGGGATAAATTTTCATTGTTATGCTGATGACACTCAGCTTTATTTATCCATGAAACCAGAGGAGACAGAGAAGTTAGTGAAGCTCCAGACCTGTCTCAAAGACATAAAGTCCTGGATGTCTTCAAATTTCCTCCTCCTTAAGTCAGGAAAAACTGAGGTCATGGTGTTTGGTCCTGAACCTCTCAGGGATAGGTTAGATCACATTATCACTCTAGATGGTATCTCCTTAGAATCTAGCCTCTGTGAGGAATCTAGGAGTAACTTTTGATCAGAACCTCTCCTTTAACTCACACATACAATTGGTGTGTGGAAGCGCCTTTTTTCATCTGAGGAACATCAGAAAGATTCGGAAGATATTATTGCAGCATGATGTTGAAAAGTTAGTCCATGTTTTTGTTACTTCCAGGCTGGACTATTGTAATTCTTTATTATCAGGGTGTCCAAACAACTCTTTAAGAAGCCTCCAGGTGATCCAAAATGCTGCAGCCAGAGTTCTGACAGGTATTGACAAAAGAGATCACATAACTCCTGTACTGGTGTCTCTTCATTGGCTGCCCGTTAAATTCAGAATCATTTTTAAAACCCTCCTCTTGACCTACAAGGTCCTCAGAGGCCTAGCTCCATCCTACCTGGAGGAGCTAGTGATACCTTATCAGCCCAATAGACCGCTCCGCTCTCAGAACGCTGGTCTACTTGTGGTTCCCAGAGTCTTTGGGAGTAGAATGGGGGGCCGAGCATTTAGCTACCAGGCCCCCCGGCTATGGAACCAGCTCCCTGTCCTGATACGGGAGGCTGACTCCATCTCTACTTTTAAGACCAGACTTAAAACCTACCTCTTTGATAAAGCTTATTGTTACTAACCTGGTAGTTCAGTTACTATCATAGACAGACTAATGATCACACTTAGGGGGTCGTCTAATCACTAGGTTAAGATACTAGTTATGCTGCTATAGGATCACTAGGTTAAGATACTAGTTATGCTGCTATAGGATCACTAGGTTAAGATACTAGTTATGCTGCTATAGGATCACTAGGTTAAGATACTAGTTATGCTGCTATAGGATCACTAGGTTAAGATACTAGTTATGCTGCTATAGGATCACTAGGTTAAGATACTAGTTATGCTGCTATAGGATCACTAGGTTAAGATACTAGTTATGCTGCTATAGGATCACTAGGTTAAGATACTAGTTATGCTGCTATAGGCTCACTAGGTTAAGATACTAGTTATGCTGCTATAGGCTCACTAGGTTAAGATACTAGTTATGCTGCTATAGGATCACTAGGTTAAGATACTAGTTATGCTGCTATAGGATCACTAGGTTAAGATACTAGTTATGCTGCTATAGGATCACCAGGTTAAGATACTAGTTATGCTGCTATAGGATCAATAGGTTAAGATACTAGTTATGCTGCTATAGGATCACTAGGTTAAGATACTAGTTATGCTGCTATAGGCCGAGGCTGAGGGTCCAGAAACATGATCACCTGACAGGCCTCTGTCACCCCACTGGGTCATGGTTTCCTCTCCTCTCCTCTCCTCTCCTCTCCTCTCCTCTCCTCTCCTCTCCTCTCCTCTCCTGTCCTCTCCTCCTCTCTCTCTACCCATCTGTCCATCAGCAGGAGGGTCCCCCTACATGAGCCTGGTCCTGCTCAAGGTTTCTTCCTGTTAAAGGGGAGTGTTTCCTCACCACTGTTGCTTGTGTGGGGTTAGGTCCTGGGATCCTGGAAAGAGCCTTGAAACAATTTTGATTGTAAAAGACGCTGTATCAATAAAGATTGATTTGATTTGATTTGTCTTGTGTGTGTCTGTCTTGTGTGTCTCTGTGTGTGTCTCTGTGCGTGTCTCTGTGTCTGTTTGTCTCTGTGTGTCTGTCTCTTTGTCTTTCTCTGTGTCTGTCTGTGTGTGTCTGTCTGTGTGTCTGTCTTTGTGTGTGTCTGTCTGTGTGTGTGTGTCAGTGTGTGTCTGTCTCAGTGTGTGTCTGTCTCAGTGTGTGTCTGTCTCAGTGTGTGTCTGTCTCAGTGTATCTCTGTCTCAGTGTGTCTCTGTCTCAGTGTGTCTCTGTCTCAGTGTGTCTCTGTGTGTGTGTCTCTGTGTGTGTGTCTCTGCGTATGTCTCTCTTTGGGCATCTGTCCGTGTGTGTGTGTTTGTGTGTTCGTTTGTGTTTGTCTGTCTGTGTGTGTGTCTTTCTCTGTGTGTGTGTCTGTGTATGTGTCTGTCTCTGTGTGTCTGTCTATGTGTGAGTGTGTGTTTGTATGTGTGTGTGAGTGTGAGAGTGTGTGTATGAGAGTGTGTGTGTGACTGTGAGTGTGTGTTTGTGTCATTGTAAATGTGTGTGTGTGAGTGTGGATGCGTGTGTGAGTGTCTGTGTGTGAGGATGGGAGTGTGAGGATGTGAGTGTGTGTGAGTGTGTGTGAGTTTGAAGGTGGGTGTGTGTTTGTGCGTGAGGATGTGTGTGTGAGTGTTTGAGCAACTGTTTGTGTGTGTGTGTCTTTTTATGTGATGGTGCGAGTGAGTGTGTTTGTGAGTTTGTGTGAGTGAAAGTGTGTGTGATTGTATGTGTGTGTCTGTGAGTGTGTGTGAGTGAGTGTCTGTCAGTGTGTGGGTTTGTGTGTGAGTGTGTGTGTGACCATGTGTGTGAGTGTGAGAGAGAGTGTGTGTCTCTGAGAGTGAGTGCGTAAGCGTGTGTGTGATAGTGTGAGTGAGTGTGTGTAAGGATGTGTGTGTGTGGATGTGTGTGAGTGTGTGTGAGGATTTGTGTGTGTGAATGTGAGTGTGTGAGTGAGTTTGAAGGTGGGTGTGTGTGCGTGTGCGTGAGGATGGGTGTGTGAGTGTTTGAGCGAGTGTCTGTGTGTGTGTCTGTGTGTGAGGGTGTGAGTGATTGTGTGTGAGTTTGTGTGTCTGTGAGAGAGAGTGTGAGGGTGTGTGTGTGTGTGAGGGTTTGTGCGAGTGTGTGTGAGTGTGACGGTGGGTGTGTGTTTGTGCATGAGGATGTGTGTGTGAGTGTTTGAGCGAGTGTCTGTGTGTGAGGGTTTGTGTGTGAGGGTGTGTGAGTGAGAGTTTGTGCGTGAGGGAGTGAGTGTCTGTGTGTGAGTGAGACAGTGTGTGTGAGTGTGAGATGGTGTGTGAATATTAGTGTGTGAGGGTGTGAGTGTGAGAGTTTGTGGTTGAGTGAGTGAATGTGTGTGTGTGGGTGAGTTAGTGCGTGAGTGAGTGTGTGTGAGTGTTTGAGGGTGTGTGAGTGTTTGAGGGTGTGTGAGAGAGAGTGTGAGGGTGTGTTTGAGGGTTTGTGTGAGTGAGCGTGTGTGAGTGTGTCAGGGTGGTTGAAAGAGAGTGAGTGTGTGTGTGTGAGATGGTGTGTGTATGTGAGTGTGTGAGGGTATAAGTGTGTGTACATGAGTCAGTGTGTGTGAGTGTGTGTGTGAGTGAGTGTGAATGTATATGTGTGTGAATGTGTGTCTGCGCATTTGTCTGTGAGTGTCTGTTTCTTTTTTGTGTCTGTGTGTCTGCTTTTGTGTGTGTCTATTTCTCTGTGTGTCTGTTTCTTTGTGTCTGTGTGTGTGTCTGGTTCTCTGTGTGTGTCTCTCTGTATGTGAGTCTGTCTGTGTGTCTGTCTGTGTGGCTCTCTGTGGGTGTTTTTTTCATTTTCTGTGTGTGTGTATGTCTGTTTCTGTGTGTGTCTATCTCGATATGTCTCTGTGTGTGTCTGTCTCCGTGTGTCTGTCTGTGTGTGTGTCTGTGTGTGTCTCTGCGTGTCTCTCTCCTTGTGTGTCTGTCTCTCTGTATGTCAATCTCTTTGTCTGTCTGTGTGTGTCTGTGTGTGTGTCTTTGTGTGTGTGTGTCTCTAAGTGTGTGTCTCTGTGTGTGTCTCTCTTTGGGCATCTGTCTGTGTGTGTGTCTGTGTGTGTCTGTCTCTGTGTGTGTGTATGTCTGTGTGTCTGTTTCTGTGTGTGTCGATCTCTGTGTGTGTCTGTGTGTGTGTGACTGTTTGTGGGTCTGTTTCTGTCTGTCTGTGTGTGAGTGTGTGTGTTTGTATGTGTGTGAGAGTGTGTGTGTGACTGTTAGTGTTTGTGTGTGTCATTGTGAATGTGCATGAGTGTGGATGTGTGTGTGTGTCTGTGTATGAGGGTGTGAATGTGAGGATGTGAGTGTGTGTGAGTTTGAAGCTGGGTGTGTGTTCGTGCGTGAGGATGTGTGTGTGAGTGTTTGAGCGAGTGTCTCTGTCTGTGTGTCACTTTATGTGAGGGTGTGAGTGAGTGTGTTTGTGAGTGAGTGTGTGTGATTGTATGTGTGTGTGTGGGTTTGTGTGTTAGTGTGTGTGTGTGACCGTGTGTGAGTGTGTGTCTCTGAGAGTGAGTGCGTAAGTGTGTGTTTGAGGGTGTGAGTGAGTGTGTGTGTGTATGTGTGCAAGGGTGCGTGTGTGCAAATGTGTGTTTGTGTGTGAGGCTGTGTGTGTGTGTCTGTGTATGAGGGTGTGAATGTGAGGATGTGAGTGTGTGTGAGTTTGAAGCTGGGTGTGTGTTCGTGCGTGAGGATGTGTGTGTGAGTGTTTGAGCGAGTGTCTCTGTGTGTGTGTCACTTTATGTGAGGGTGTGAGTGAGTGTGTTTGTGAGTGAGTGTGTGTGATTGTATGTGTGTGTGTGGGTTTGTGTGTTAGTGTGTGTCCGTGTGTGAGTGTGTGTCTCTGAGAGTGAGTGCGTAAGTGTGTGTTTGAGGGTGTGAGTGAGTGTGTGTGTGTATGTGTGTGTGTGCAAGGGTGCGTGTGTGCAAATGTGTGTTTGTGTGTGAGGATGTGTGTGTGTGAGTTTGTGTGTCTGTGAGAGACAGAGTGTGAGTGTGTGTGTGTGAGGGTTTGTGGGAGTGTGTGACTGAGTGGGTGCAGTGTGAGAGTGTGTGTGTGACTGTGTCAGGGTGTGTGAGTGATGTGTGTGAGTGAGTGTGTGTGATTGTTTGTGTGAGTGTGAGAGTGTGTTTGTGTGTGAGGGCGTTTGGGTGTGTGAGGTTGTGTGTGTGTGTGTGAGGATGTGTGTGTGAGCGAGTGTGTGTGAGCGAGTGTGTGTGAGCAAGTGTGTGTGAGCGTGTCTTTGAATGAGGGTGTGAGTGTGTCAGGGTGTGTGAGTGACGCGTGTGTGAGATTGTGTGAGTGTGTGTGTGAGGGTGAGAGTGTGTTTGTGAGTGTGTGTGAGTGTTACAGTGTGTGTGTCAGTGTATGAGGGTGTGATAGTCTGTGGTGTGTGTGTGAGGGTTTGTGGGAGTGTGTGACTGAGTGTGTGGTGTGAGTGACTATGTGTGTGTCTCTGTGTGTGTTTCTGTGTGTGGCTCGGTGTGTCTCTCTGTGTGTGTCTCTGTCTCTGTGTGTATCTCTATCTCTGTGTCTGTTTCTCTGTGTGTCTGTGTGTCTCTATCTCTGTGTGTGTCTCTGTGTCCCTGTGTTTCTGTGTGTGTGTGTCTGTGTGCGTGTCTCTGTGTGTGTGCCTTTCTCTGTCTGTCTGTGTGTGTGTCTGTCTGTGTGTCTGTGTCTTGGTCTTTCTGTGTGTGTGTGTCTCTGTGTTTCCCTGTGTGTGTCTCCGTGTTTCTCTGTGTGTGTCTCTGTTTCTGTGTGTGTCTGTCTCTGTGTGTCTTTCTATGAGTGTGTGTCTGTGTCTCTGCGTGTATCTCTGTGTCTGTCTCTCTGTGTGTCTCTATCTCTGTGTGTGTATCTGTGTGTGTGTGCCTCTGTGTCTGTGTGTCTTTGTGTATGTCTGTGTCTCTGCGTGTCTGTCTCTCTTTGTGTCTGTCTGTGTGTCTCTGTCTGTGTGAGTGTCTCTGTGTGTGTCTGTCGCTCTGTGTCTTTCTCTGTGTGTGTGTGTCTGTGTGTCTCTGTCTGTGTGAGCGTCTCTGTGTCTTGGTCTTTCTGTGTGTGTGTGTGTCTCCGTGTTTCTCTGTGTGTGGCTCTGTTTCTGTGTGTGTCTGTGTGTGTGTGTCTCTGTGTCTTTCTGTGTGTGTGTGTCTCTGTGTGTGTCTGTGTCTCTGCGTGTGTCTGTGTCTGTCTCTCTGTGTGTCTCTGTGTGTGTATCTCTGTGTGTGTCTCTGTGTCTGTGTGTGTCTTTGTGTGTCTGTGTCTCTGCGTGCCTGTCTCCGTTTGTGTCTGTCTGTGTGTCTCTGTGTGAGTGTCTCTGTGTGTGTCTGTCGCTCTGTGTCTTTCTCTGTGTGTGTGTGTCTGTGTCTCTGTCTGTGTGTGTTTCTCTGTGTGTGTCTGTCTCTGTGTGTATCTCTATCTCTGTGTGTGTCTCTGTGTCTGTGTGTGTGTGTCTCTATCTCTGTGTGTGTCTCTATCTCTGTGTGTGTCTGTCTGTCTGTGTCTCTGTGTCTGTCTCTGTGTCTGTCTCTGTGTATGTCTGTCTGTCTGGGTCTCTGTGTGTCTGTGTCTTTGTGTGTGTGTGTCTCTGTGTGTGTCCCTGTTTCTCTGTGTATCTCTATCTCTGTATATGTCTGTGTGTGTGTGAGTGTGTGTCTGTGTGTCTCTATTTCTGTGTGTGTCTGTCTCTGTGTGTGTGTGTCTGTGTCTCTGTGTGTTTGTCTGTGTGCGTCTCTGTGTGTTTCTGTGTCTCTGTGTGTCTCTGTCTGTGTGTCTCTGTCTCTGTGTGCGTGTCTCTGTGTGAGTGTCCGTGTGTGTGTGTCTGTGTGTCTGTTTCTGTGTGTGTCTGTCTCTGTGTGTGTTTGTCTTTGTGTGTGTCGTTCGCTCTGTGTCTTTGTGTGTCTCTGTGTTTCTGTCTCTTTGTCTCTATGTGTCTCTTTGTGTGTGTCTGTCTCTCTGTCTGTCTGACTGTGTGTGTCTGTCTCTGTGTGAGTGTCTGTGTGTTTCTGTCTCTGTGTGTCTGTTTGTGTGTCTGTCTGTCTGTGTGTGTGTGTGTTTCTGTCTCTGTGAGTGTTTGTCTGTGTGTGTCTGTCTCTCTGTCTGTCTGACTGTGTGTCTGTCTCTGTGTGAGTGTCTGTGTGTTTCTGTCTGTGTGTGTCTGTTTGTGTGTGTGTTTCTGTCTCTGTGAGTGTTTGTCTGTGTGTGTCTGTCGCTCTGTCTTTCAATGTGTGTCTGTCTGTGTGTGTGTGTGTGTGTGTGTCTCTGTGTCTCTGTCTGTGTTTCTGTGTGTGTGTGTCTCTGTGTGTTTGTCTGTGTGTGTCTGGGTCTCTGTCTTTGTCTCTGTGTGTGTCTCTGTGTGTGTCTGTGTGTGTCTGTGTCTCTGTCTCTATGTGTGTCTGTCTATGTGTGTGTCTTGGTCTTTCTGTGTGTGTGTGTGTGTGTGTCTTTGTTTCTATGTGTGTCTCTGTTTCTGTGTGTCTGTCTGTGTGTCTCTGTCTGTATGAGAGTCTGTCTGTGTGTGTGTCTGTGTGTGTGTGTTACAACTGGCTCCACACAACACACCAGGTAAAACGACAACAGAAAGGGAGCAACACAGTGCTGTTAAGGACACACAACACACCAGGTAAAACGACAACAGAAAGAGAGCAACACAGTGGTGTTAAGGACACACAAAACACCAGGTAAAACGACAACAGAAAGAGAGCAACACAGTGGTGTTAAGGACACACAACACACCAGGTAAAACGACAACAGAAAGAGAGCAACACAGTGGTGTTAAGGACACACAAAACACCAGGTAAAACGACAACAGAAAGGGAGCAACACAGTGGTGTTAAGGACACACAACACACCAGGTAAAACGACAACAGAAAGAGAGCAACACAGTGCTGTTAAGGACACACAAAACACCAGGTAAAACGACAACAGAAAGGGAGCAACACAGTGCTGTTAAGGACACACAACACACCAGGTAAAACGACAACAGAAAGAGAGCAACACAGTGCTGTTAAGGACACACAAAACACCAGGTAAAACGACAACAGAAAGCGAGCAACACAGTGGTGTTAAGGAAACACAAAACACCAGGTAAAACGACAACAGAAAGAGAGCAACACAGTGGTGTTAAGGACACACAAAACACCAGGTAAAACGACAACAGAAAGTGAGCAACACAGTGTTGTTAAGGACACACAAAACACCAGGTAAAACGACAACAGAAAGCGAGCAACACAGTGTTGTTAAGGAAACACAACACACCAGGTAAAACGACAACAGAAAGAGAGCAACACAGTGTTGTTAAGGAAACACAAAACACCAGGTAAAACGACAACAGAAAGAGAGCAACACAGTGTTGTTAAGGAAACACAAAACACCAGGTAAAACGACAACAGAAAGCGAGCAACAGTGTTGTTAAGGAAACACAAAACACCAGGTAAAACGACAACAGAAAGCGAGCAACACAGTGCTGTTAAGGAAACACAACACACCAGGTAAAACGACAACAGAAAGCGAGCAACACAGTGCTGTTAAGGAAACACAACACACCAGGTAAAACGACAGAAAGGGAGCAACACAGTGCTGTTACGGACACACAAAACACCAGGTAAAACGACAACAGAAAGTGAGCAACACAGTGCTGTTAAGGAAACACAAAACACCAGGTAAAACGACAACAGAAAGAGAGCAACAGTGTTGTTAAGGAAACACAAAACATCAGGTAAAACGACAACAGAAAGCGAGCAACACAGTGCTGTTAAGGAAACACAACACACCAGGTAAAACGACAACAGAAAGGGAGCAACACAGTGCTGTTACGGACACACAAAACACCAGGTAAAACGACAACAGAAAGGGAGCAACACAGTGCTGTTACGGACACACAAAACACCAGGTAAAACGACAACAGAAAGAGAGCAACACAGTGGTGTTAAGGACACACAAAACACCAGGTAAAACGACAACAGAAAGAGAGCAACACAGTGGTGTTAAGGACACACAAAACACCAGGTAAAACGACAACAGAAAGAGAGCAACACAGTGGTGTTAAGGAAACACAAAACACCAGGTAAAACGACAACAGAAAGGGAGCAACACAGTGCTGTTAAGGACACACAAAACACCAGGTAAAACGACAACAGAAAGGGAGCAACACAGTGGTGTTAAGGACACACAAAACACCAGGTAAAACGACAACAGAAAGAGAGCAACACAGTGGTGTTAAATGTGAAGAAAACGATAACGAAAAGAGACTCTCCCAAACGAGGGGAGAGCTATCCACGAAAACAAAGCGAGCAGCAAAAACCGCGATGGAAACGAACACCTGAAACAACGGAGGCGCGAGACTAGAACTAATCGGGGCACCGAATCGAGGCGTACTGGTCAGACGCTCAGTCGCCCCGAACGCCGGTAACACAACGCCCTAAATACCGGCTGCCCCGGGATTGTCAGCTCCTGATTGGTGGGCTAGGAGGTGTGGTCCAAGGCGGGACGAGGCGGAGTCCACCAATCAGGAACTGACAGGACAGCCAGTGGAGCAGCAACACCTGCAGTGCCCACACACACACACACACACACACACACACACACACACACACACACACACCGGGGGGGGTGACGAAGCGGCCCGGTGGCCGTAACAGTGTGTCTGTGTGTGTCTGTCTCTGTGTGTGTCTGTCTGTCTGTTTGTGTGTGTGTGTGTCTCTGTGTGTGTGTCTGTGTGTGTGTGTCTGTGTGTGTGTCTCTCTGTGTGTCTCTGTGTGTCGGTCTCTGTGTGTTTCTGTCTGTGTGTGTTTGTTGCTCTGTGTCTTTCTATGTGTGTGTGTCTCTGTGTGTGTCTGTGTCTGTCTTTGTGTGTTTCTCTTTGTGTGTCTCTCTTTGTGTCTGTGTGTGTGTGTCTGTGTGTCTGTGTGTGTGTGTGTGTCTTTGTGTGTCTCTCTGTGTGTCTGTCTGTGTGTGTGTCTCTGTGTGTATCTGCGTGTGCCTCTCTGTGTGTCTGTGTCTCTGTGTGTCTCCGTGTGTGTCTGTGTGTGGCTCTGTGTGTGTCTCTGTGTGTGTCTCTGTGTCTGTGTGTCTCTGTGTGTGTTTGTGTGTGTCTCTGTGTGTCTGTGTGTGTGTGTCTGTGTGTGTCTGTGTGTGTCTGTGTGTGTGTCTTGTCTGATATTGACTGAAGTGGCTGCAGCCATTTATTTTAATGTGCTGACGATTGTTGATAGTTTATATTTAAAATAGTTAAACATGTGAATTATAATCACATGTGTTCAGTTTTTGGTTTATACTTACACACAAACCTGCCTGAAATCATGTTGATTTAATAAAGGCTTGAAAAAAACTACACTTTGTTTAAAAAGACAAGAAAAGAAGTGATTGTGTGTGAGCTCAGACAAAAACAATAAAAAGGGTTTTAGTGTTAAATGAATGACAGACAGACTGTAGAGATACAGGAACTGACCTGAGAGTCTGCAGTTTACAGTTTGGACTCTCCAGTCCAGAAGAGAGCAGCTTTACTCCTGAATCCTGCAGCTTGTTGTCACCCAGGTCCAGTTGTCTCAGATGGGAGGGGTTGGACTTCAGAGCTGAGGCCAGATAATCACAGCTGATCTCTGATAAACTGCAGCTGTACAATCTAAAGAAGAATAAATGAAAGATGAGACGGTGTCACAATAGATGAAAGGATCAAGTGGAAATCACACATCAAACATGTAGAGAACAAATGATCCAGAAGCATGTCAGTGTTCTATATGATTCTATTCTATATGATTCTATCAGGTGTGTGTCCCTTCAACAGTGGAGCTAACAGTGTGTATCACCAAGGTGCTGATAGTGACACTGTCACCTATTCACAAGCCCATGGCCCTCACAGTGTTCTGCTTGATCACAGAACAACACCATCATTAAGCTTGTGTTGATTTATGTTCTATCCTGATGTTTTTGGAGCTCAGCCTATCCACACAGGCTGATTCTACCTGATAACCTGCAGCGTCTCAATCTGGACAAAGAAATAATACATTTGATTGACCTCATTTACAATCACACATGTTCACATCCTAAACCTAAATCCGAAATATTTTCCACAATGTATCAGAACATTTCATCATTGATAACACATCAGGTGATTAAAACATCAAAAACAGTAACTTTTTAAAGGGGCTGCCTTTGACATGGCTCATGTACATGACTGATGATGTCTCACATGGAATTCAACTCTTTCATTCTCTTGTTCTCTCATTTACATAAAATACACTGAAACAACATCCTTGACAGCACTTGATGTGTCAGCACGAAGATTTGTGTGTGCGTCTGTGTGTGTGTCTGTCTATGTGTGTGTGTTTCTTTGTGTGTTGATCTCTGTGTGTGTTTCTTTGTGTGTCGATCTCTGTGTGTGTCTGTCTCCGTGTGTGTGTGTTTCTTTGTGTGTCGATCTCTGTGTGTCTGTCTGTGTGTGTGTTTCTTTGTGTGTTGATCTCTGTGTGTGTTTCTTTGTGTGTCGATCTCTGTGTGTGTCTGTGTGTGTGTCCCGTTGTCCCCACGTAAAGGGTAACATGGTGTCCAAACTCCAGTGGGACCTCTACTCACGAACGTCTCTACATGAATTTTCAGGTTCCGACACGTCTCAACGGGAAAATATTTCCTCTTGTTCCGAAAGAAATTTCAGGATCCGAAAGGTAAAAATACGCTACCGCTGCTACTCGCAGCTCGCGGACTTTAGCGAACGTAAACCTGCTTGTAGCTGCTCTGCCATTGGCTGTCGCCTAGCAACGTCCTGTCATCCCATTGGCTAGGAGGGACGTCAATATGTAGGCCTACAGGTGTGTCAGTGACGTCAGTCAGAGGCGGGGCCTCCCCTGCCGTCACGGAAAGAAGAAAAGAAAAAAAAAATTCAATGGTCGTATTTTTCCAGTGATTTTATAAACTAATTATCAACTTAACTTCGCAGTTTTTATATTATCTTTTAATTTTCACGTTTACGATTAAAATACTGAGAAGAGACGAGGCAGCGGACACACAAATATTGCGCAACACAGCGCAAATATTGCGCAACACAGCGCTGCCCCGCTCCATCCGGAGGCCCGGTTTGATTGTGCCTCCGGATGTAGCGGTGCACTTTAGTCTTCAATTCTTGCTTCTTTGATTGTTTGATTAAAAACCAAAACAAAAATCACAACATTTTTATTCAACATAATATATAATATTAAGATCATAATATGATGGAGGATTATATTCAGAAACTAAAAAAATGTTCAACTTTGGAATTCTGCTCAAAGCAGAATATAATAGCTCAAGGAAGACCGACGCCAGAGCTGAGAGATTTACTTCAGAGCACGGATGGGAAAAAGCGCTCCTTTAAAACAGACTGGTACTTGAGAAATGACTGGCTGTGTGGATGTCCACTAAGAAAGCGCCTTTTCTGTTTTTCCTGCCTACTTTTCTCACCCAGCCGTGATAGTGTCTGGACTCAGTCAGGATATTGCCACCTTAAGAATTTACAGCGGGGCATCAGCAGACATGAGCAGTCCACCACTCACATTCAAAGCCAGATGGCACTGAAAACATTTGGGACATCCCGGATTGACTTGGCTTTGGATGAACACAAAGACTCAACATCAGCATCCACAATGCTAAGGTTAGGGAGAACCCAGAGATTTGAAAAGATCTCATTAATGCCACCTGCTTCCTCGCCAAACAGCAGCTAGCATTTTGTGGAAATGATGAAAGTCCAGGCTCTGCCAATCGTGGCAATGATGTTGAGCTGTTACATGCTTTTGCTGAGAAAGATGACAGGCTAGCTAGACATTTGGACACATCCACTGGATTTTCTGGTTTGTCAAATAGAATACAGAACGATTTCATGGAAGCAGTCGCGGACGTCATCAGAAATGACATTCAGAATGAGATCTTTGCAGCCCCGTTTGTTGCTGTCCAAGTGGACGAGACCACAGATGTCACAAACCAAGCTCACATGTCTGTTATATTGCGCTATGTGGCTAAAACTGAAGCAGATTGTGAGGTGAAGGAGGCCTTTTTGGGCTTTGATGATGTGAGTGAGGACAGACGCGCTCCTGCCATTGCTGAGTGTGTCCTGGGAGTGTTGGAGAAGTATGACTGTGTTGAAAAGCTTGTAGCTCAGACCTATGATGGAGCAGCTGTAATGGCCTCAGAGCTTAATGGAGTGAAGCTAAAATGAAAGAGAAACTACCTGAAGCCATGTTTACACACTGTTTTGCACACAAGCTGAATTTGGTGCTATTGCATTCAGCCAAGTGCACGCCCATGTGTCACGTGTTTTTCAAAGCAGCTGAGGGACTAGCATCATTTTTCAGCAAATCCACAAAGCGCACTCACTTGCTGGATGATGTTGTCAAGCGCCGTTTACCACGAGCAGCGCCTACAAGATGGAGCTCCAAATGGAGGCTGGTGCAGACAATAAGTATGCACCACATTGACCTGCGCGCTTTATTTGAGATCATTTTAGAAAATCCAGACAGGTGGGATAATGACACCCTGATGATGGCATACGAACGGTGGTTGTCAAAAGCATCAACTTGTTTTCTCCTGATGGCATATGAGGACATTTGAATGAAACTGATGCACTTTTTAGAGTGCTGCAAAACAAAGTGATGGACATTGAAATTTGTCTTACACACATTCACGACACTGTTGCATCTCTGGAGCGCATGACAAATGAGTTTGACAGTTTCTATGTCAAATTTGAGAATAGATGTAGCGAATTTGGCCTGACAGAGAGTGGAGCCAGAGAGGAGATTAAAAGTGACAGAAAACTAGTGTTCTGTAATATTCTGGACAACATTAGCTGTCAAATGAAGGCTAGGTTGGATCATTTTGGCCAGCTGGCTTTCCTTGGTTTGGTGGACTGCACAAGATTCAGGGAAATGTCATTGTGCTTTGATGACACCAAACTGCAGAGCCTGTCAAAATATGACTCATTTTTTGACTTTGTGAAATTGAAGGCGGATCTCGTTGGACTATATATTTCACAAACAGTGAGAAATGAATGGAAATCTCCTGGACAGCTTCTCACTTTTGTGGCCCAAAAGGATCTCATTGAAACTGTTCCCGAGGCGACAAAGTTGCTCATGCTCGTGCTCACGGTTCCAGCTACTACAGCGTCAGTGGAGAGGTCGTTTTCAGAGCTGAAAAGACTGAAAACTTACAGTCGGGACAGGACTGACCAAGGACGTCTGTCCTCTCTGGCACTGATCTCCATCAGACAGACAGACTTTAAAACTCAAGGCACAAAAGGAAGACTTCTACATGCAGGTCATCGATGCGTTGGTTCAGAAGGAACGGCGCATGGACTTCATTTATAAGTACAGGTGAGACCGTGATGACATTTTTAAATGAAAGGTGCTTTTTGTGTGCTACTTGTGAACACGCTGCTCTGGAGGGCTCATATGATGTTTGTGAGTCTGACTGATGACGTCAGTGCCTCCCCAGACATCAACCTCACCACACGTCACTGAGGTGTGTGTATCCCAGCGTCGTCTTTGTTTAACTTTTATTCACTATGGACCCCAGGAAAGTGATGGAGAGAGAAGTGAAAAAGAAGAAAAGAAGAAGAAGAGAGCTTTTTTGTCCGTACAAACGAAGCAAGAAATAATAGAAAAGCATGAAAAAGGGATGCGTTTGGTTGATCTCACCAAAGAATACGGCCGTAATACATCGACGATAACACGGTATTAAAACAACGTTCGTTGCTAGTCATGATGGCTATTGTAAGATTAGCCTGTAATAAAGTTCATTTTGTTCCTGGAGAAGCTTTGCACTGAATTCCTACATTTATTATGCAGTAATCTAACTGTAACAATTATTTGTTACATGTTTTGATGCATTTTTATGATTTATATAAAAACTATTTCTGAATTTTTGGGGGCTTGGAACGGATTAGGACATTTACATGGAAAATGTGTCTCTACTTACGTAATTTTCAGGTTATGAAACAACTTCCGAAACCAATTAATTTCGTAAGTAGAGGTCCCACTGTATGAGGATATTACTCTTTCAATCTCTCAATTTTTTTCCCACTTTTTGTTCTTTTTATTTCCCAAGTGCTGTGAGCAGGTAATAAACCTGAAATCAGGAAATGCAAGGCTTCACTCATGTGCATTATAAGCACAACTTTCCAGCATTTACATACACATTGCAATATTAAACAGAATTACACCAGATGTTTTAAAACACAACTAATTCATTATGTATCCTGATAGGGCATAAAGTTCAATAGCATGATGTCAGTGAACAAATGCATTTAAATACTTCACACACATTATGCATCATATTCAAATATCAAACATCAAATATCAGCAGCAAATGAAATCTTGAAACACATTAATAACATTCAAAGTAGCAAATCCCAAGCATTTATGTATGTCTCAAAGGCAAATCTGATATAGCCCAGCAGCAGTCCCAATAGCCGATGTCTCTGCAAAGGAAATACAGCTGGACTACAGCTCCCACAAACCACTGAGCAAACCAGGAAGTAGACATCCTTGCTACACGCTGGACAAACAATCAAACATTCCAAAGCAAGGGAGAACACAATCTGAACTAACATTTAAAGCTTCAGAAAGACAGTCAAACACCAAATCCATCTCCATTAACAACATGACAATATCAATATTTAAGTTTAGGAGCATGGAGACAATGACAGTTGTACAAGTATACCAAACAAAGCCAAGACTTATCCAGAACTTATCATTAGCTTTACCAAGTAGAGCCAACAGCACAGCAGTAGCCTACATGACAGCACATGACAAAGCCAGCAGAAAAGTAAGAAACCCAATAAACTGACCAAGCAGCCAGACACCAGGTAAGAATGTGGACAGGTAACCAGTACAACTGAAAATCTCCCACTTCATTTGAAACCATTCACAAGTGTTCACATGGACACAAAGTACAGACACTACTTAAAGTGACAGTACTCATTAAAGTAGCCTACCTACCAAGTAAGTCTGGGCCTTTTTAGTCAATGAAACCATTTTATCCCTGAGAGAAAATAATGAAAGAGAAATGAAAGAGAAGAATTCAAGAAATAATGAAGGAAAATTAAAGATGAAATAGGAGAATTCCACAAAACACAACAGTGTGTGTCTGTCTCTGTGTGTGTCTGCCTGTGTGTGTCTGTCTGTGTGTGTCTGTCTATGTGTCTGTCTATGTGTGTCTGTCTATGTGTGTCTGTCTGTGTGTCTGTCTCTGTGTGTCTGTCTCTGTGTGTCTGTCTATGTGTGTGTCTGTCTCTGTGTGTGCCTGTCTCTGTGTGTCTGTCTCTGTGTGTGTCTGTCTATGTGTGTGTCTGTCTATATGTGTCTGTTTCTATGTGTATGACTGTCTCTTTGTGTGTCTCTCTGTGTGTCTGTGTCTGTGTGTTTCTCTCTGCCTTTCTCTCTGTGTGTGTCTGTCTGTGTCTGCTTCTGTCTGTGTGTGTCTGTGTGTGTGCCTGTCTCTGTGTGTCTGTCTCTGTGTGTGTCTGTCTCTGTGTGTCTGTCTGTGTGTGTCTGTCTGTGTGTGTGCCCGTCTCTGTGTGTCTGTCTCTGTGTTGCTGTCTCTGTGTCTGTCTGTCTGTGTGTGTGTCTGTGTGTGTGTCTGTCTCTGTGTGTGTCTCTCTTTGTCTGTCTGTGTGACTGTGTGTGTCTATCTCTGTGTGTCTGTCTCTGTGTGTGTCTGTCTCTTTGTGTGTCTCTCTGTGTCTGTGTGTGTCTGTCTGTGTGCCTGTGTGTGTGTGTCTGTACGTGTCTGTCTCTGTGTATCTATGTGTGTATCTCTGTGTGTGTCTGTCTCTGTGTGCCTCTGTGTGTGTCTCTGTGTGTGTCTGTCTCTGTGTGTCTGTCTCTTTGTGTGTCTCTGTGTGTGTTTCTCTGTGTTTCTCTCTCTCTGTTTCTCTGTGTGTTTGTGTCTGTGTGTGTATGTGTGTCTGTGTGTGTTTCTGTGTGTTTCTCTCTCTCTGTTTCTCTGTGTTTGTGTGTCTGCGTGTGTGTGTATGTGTGTCTCTGTGTGTCTCTGTGTGTGTGTGTCTGTGTCTGTCTCTTATGTGTGTGTGGCTCTGTGTGTGTGTCTGTCTTGTGTGTCTCTGCGTGTGTCTGTGTGTGTGTGTCTGTGTGTGTCTCTGTGTGTGTCTCTATGTGTGTGTCTGTGTGTGTCTCTTTGTGTGTCTCTATGTGTGTCTGTGTGTCTGTGTGTGTGTCTGTTTCTGTGTATGTCTGTGTCTGTGTGTGTCTGTCTCTGTGTGTGTTTGTCTTGTGTGTCTCTGTGTCTGTGTTTGTGTCTGTGTGTGTGTCTCTGTGTGTGTCTCTGTGTCTGTGTGTGTCTGTCTCAGTGTGTCTGTCTGTGTGCGAGTGTGTCTGTCTGTGTGTGAGTGTGTGTGTTTGTATGTGTGTGAGAGTGTGTGTGTGCGTGTGTGTGACTGTGAGTGTGTGTGTTTGTCATTGTGAATGTGTGTGTGTGAGTGTGTGAGGATGTGAGTGTGAGGATGTGAGTGTGTGTGTGAGTTTGAAGGTGGGTGTGTGTTTGTGCGTGAGGATGTGTGTGTGTGAGTGTTTGAGCGAGTGTATGTGTCTCTTTATGTGAGGGTGTGAGTGCGTGTGTGTGTGTCTGTGAGTGTGTGTGTCTGAGTGAGTGTCTGTGAGTGTATGTGCGTGGGTTTGTGTGTGTGTGTGACCATGTGTGTGAGGGTGTGTGTGTGTGAGTGTGAGAGTGTGTGTCTCTGAGAGTGAGTGCGTAAGTGTGTGTGTGTTAGTGTGAGTGAGTGTGTGTGTGTAAGGATGTGTGTGTGGATGTGTGTGAGTGTCTGTGTCTGAGTGTGTGTGTGAGTTTGTGTATCTGTGAGAGACAGAGTGTGAGGATGTGTGTGTGTGAAGGTTTGTGGGAGTGTGCGAGTGAGTGGGTGGAGTGTGAGAGTGTGTGTGTGAGTGTGTCAGGGTGTGAGTGATGTGTGTGAGAGAGTGTATGTGAATGTCTGAGAGTGTGTGAAGGTGTGTGTGTTTGTGGGAGTGTGTGAGTGAGTGGGTGGAGTGTGAGAGTGTGTGTGTGAGTGTGTCAGGGTGTGTGAGTGATGTGTGTATGAGAGAGTGTTTGTGAATGTCTGAGAGTGTACGAAGGTGTGTGTGTTTGTGAGTATGTGTGTAAGTGAGTCTGTGTGTGTGTGTGTGGGTGAGTGAGTGTGTGATTGTATGTGTGTGTGTGTCTGTGAGTGAGTGTGTCTGTGAGTGTGTGTGTGGGTTTGTGTGTTAGTGTGTGTGACCATGTGTGTGAGGGTGTGTGTGTGTGTGAGTCTCTGAGAGTAAGTGCATAAGTGTGTGTGAGGGCGTGAGTGAGTGTGTGTGTATGTGTGTGTGTGCAAGGGTGCGTGTGTATGGATGTGCGTGAGTGTGTGTGTGAATGTGAGTGTGTGTGAGGGTGTATGAGGGTGTGAAGGTGGGTGTGAGAGACAGAGTGTGAGGGTGTGTGTGTGAGGGTTTGTGGGAGTGTGCGAGTGAGTGGGTGGAGTGTGAGAGTGTGTGTGTGAGTGTGTCAGGGTGTGAGTGATGTGTGTGAGAGAGTGTATGTGAATGTCTGAGAGTGTGTGAAGGTGTGTGTGTTTGTGGGAGTGTGTGAGTGAGTGGGTGGAGTGTGAGAGTGTGTGTGTGAGTGTATCAGGGTGTGTGAGTGATGTATGTGTGTGAGTGTGTATGAGAGAGTGTTTGTGAATGTCTGAGAGTGTACAAAGGTGTGTGTGTTTGTGAGTATGTTTGTGAGTATGTCTGTAAGTGAGTCTGTGTGTGTGTGGGTGAGTGTGTGTGTGAGTGAGTGTGATGGTCTGTGTGTGTGTGAGAGTGTGTGAAGGTGTGTGTGAGTGTGTGTGTGAGGGTGTGTGTGAGTGTATGTCTGCGCATTTGTCTGTGTGTGTCTGTTTCTTTTTTGTGTGTCTGTGTATCTACTTTTGTGTGTGTCTATTTCTGTGTGTGTCTCTGTGTGTGTCTTTTTTTGTGTGTCTGTGTGTGTGTCTGGTTCTCTGTGTGTGTCTCTATGTGTGAGTCTGTCTGTGTGTCTATTTCTCTGTGTTTATCTGTTTCTTTGTGTGTCTGTGAGTGTGTCTGGTTCTATTTGTGTGTCTGTCTCCGTGTGTCTGTCTGTGTGTCTGTGTGTGTCTCTGCGTGTCTCTCTCTTTGTGTGTCTGTGTGTCTGTCTCTCTGTGTGTCAATCTCTTTGTCTGTCTCTGTGTGTGTCTCTGTTTGTGTCTCTGTGTGTGTCTCTCTTTGGGCATCTGTCTATGTGTGTGTCTCTGTGTGTGTGTCTGTGTGTGCGTGTGTCTGTTTCTGTGTGTGTCAATCTCTGTGTGTGTCTGTCTGTGTGTGTGTCTTTGTGTGTGTGTCTGTTTGTGTTTCTGTCTCCGTGTGTCTGTCTGTGTGTGCGTGTGTGTGTTTGTATGTGTGTGTGAGTGTGAGAGTGTGTGTGGGACTGTGAGTATGTGTGTTTGTGTGTCATTGTGAATGTGCGTGTGTGTGAGTGTGGAAGTGTGTGTGAGTGTCTGTGTATGAGGGTGTGAATGTGACGATGTGAGTGTGTGTGAGTTGGAAGCTGGGTGTGTGTTTGTGCATGAGGATGTGTGTGTGAGTGTTTGAGCGAGTGTCTGTGTGTCTCTTTATGTGAGGGTGTGAGTGAGTGTGTTTGTGAGTGAGTGTGTGTGATTGTATGTGTGTGTGTCTGTGAGTGTGTGTGTGTGGGTTTGTGTGTTAGTGTGTGTGTGTGGGTTTGTGTGTTTGTGTGTGTGTGTAACCATGTGTGTGAGGGTGTGTGTGAGTGTGAGAGTGTGTGTCTCTGAGAGTGAGTGCATAAGTGTGTGTGTGAGGGTGTGAGTGAGTGTGTGTGTATGTGTGTGTCTGCAAGGGTGTGTGGTATGTGCGTGAGTGTGTGTGTGAATGTGAGTGTGTGAAAGTGGGTGTGTGTGCATGAGGATGTGTGTGTGAGGGTGTGAGTGATTGTGTGTGAGTGTGTGTGTGAGTTTGTGTGTCTGTGAGAGACAGAGTGTGAGGGTGTGTGTGTGAGGGTTTGTGGGAGTGTGTGAGTGAGTGGGTGGAGTGTGAGAGTGTGTGTGTGAGTGTGTCAGGGTGTGTGAGTGATGTGTGTGAGAGAGTGTATGTGAATGTCTGAGAGTGTGTGAAGGTGTGTGTGTTTGTGGGAGTGTGTGAGTGAGTGGGTGGAGTGTGAGAGTGTGTGTGTCAGTGTGTCAGGGTGTGTGAGTGATGTGTGAGAGAGTGTATGTGAATGTCTGAGAGTGTGCGAAGGTGTGTGTTTGTGAGTATGTGTGTAAGTGAGTCTGTGTGTGTGTGTGTGAGTGTGTGTGTGAGTGAGTGTGTGTGTGAGTGAGTGTGTGTGTGAGTGAGTGTGTGTGAGTGAGTGTCATGGTCTGTGTGTGTGTGAGAGTGTGTGAAGGTGTGTGTGAGGGTGAGTGTGTGTGAGTGAGAGTGTGTGTGATTGTTTGTGTGAGTGTGAGAGTGTGTTTGTGTGTGAGGGTGTTTGTGTGTGTAAGGGTGTGTGTGTGTGAGGATGTGTGTATGAGGATGTGTGTGTGAGCGAGTGTGTGGGAGCGAGTGTGTGTGAGCGAGTGTCTGTGAATAAGGGTGTGAGTGTGTCAGGATGTGTGAGTGATGTGTGTGTGAGATTGTGTGTGTGAGTGTGTGTGTGTGTGAGGGTGTGTGAGGAAGTGTGTGTGTTTGTGTGTATGTGTGAGAGTGTGTGTTTGTGTGAGTGTGTGTGAGTGTGACAGTGTGTGTGTCAGTGTATGAGGGTGTGAGAGTCTGTGTGAGGGTTTGTGGGAGTGTGTGACTGAGTGTGTGGTGTGAGTGTGACAATGTGTGTGAGAGTGTCAGGTGGTGTGAGTGACTATGTGTGTGTGTCTCTGTGTCTTGGTCTTTCTGTGTGTGTGTCTGTCTCTGTGTTTCTCTGTGTTTGTGTCTGTGTGTATGTGTCTGTCTCTGTGTGTCTTTCTGTGTGTGTCTTTCTGTGTGTGTCTCTGTGTGTTTCTGTGTCTCTGCGTGTGTCTCTGTGTGTGTTTCTCTCTGTCTGTGTGTGTGTGTCTCTGTGTTTGTGTCTGTGTCTTTGTGTGTCTCTCTGTGTGTTTGTGTGTCTCTGTGTGTTTGTGTGTCTGTCTCTGTGTGTGGCTCTGTGTGTGTCTGTATATCTCTCTGTGTGTGTCTCTCTGTGTCACTCTGTGTGTCTCTCTGTGTGGCTGTGTGTGTGTCTCTGTGTGTCTGTGTGTTTCTGTCTCGGTGTGTGTGTGTGTCTTTCTCTGTGTGTGTCTGTTTCTTTATGTGTGTCTGTGTGTGTCTGTTTCTGTGTGTGTGTCTCTGTGTGTGTGTCTCTGTGTCTCTGTGTGTCTCTGTGTGTCTGTGTGTGTGTGTCTCTGTGTGTGTCTGTGTGTGTGTCTCTGTGTGTGTCTTGTCTGATATTGACTGAAGTGGCTGCAGCCATTTATTTTAATGTGCTGACGATTGTTGATAGTTTATATTTAAAATAGTTAAACATGTGAATTATAATCACATGTGTTCAGTTTTTGGTTTATACTTACACACAAACCTGCCTGAAATCATGTTGATTTAATAAAGGCTTGAAAAAAACTACACTTTGTTTAAAAAGACAAGAAAATAAGTGATTGTGTGTGAGCTCAGACAAAAACAATAAAAAGGGTTTTAATGTTAAATGAATGACAGACAGACTGTAGAGATACAGGAACTGACCTGAGAGTCTGCAGTTTACAGTTTGGACTCTCCAGTCCAGAAGAGAGCAGCTTTACTCCTGAATCCTGCAGCTTGTTCCCACCCAGCTCCAGTTGTCTCAGATGGGAGGGGTTGGACTTCAGAGCTGAGGCCAGATAATCACAGCTGATCTCTGATAAACTGCAGCTGTACAATCTAAAGAAGAATAAATGAAAGATGAGACGGTGTCACAATAGATGAAAGGATCAAGTGGAAATCACACATAAAACATGTAGAGAACAAATGATCCAGAAGCATGTCAGTGTTCTATATGATTCTATTCTATATGATTCTATCAGGTGTGTGTCCCTTCAACAGTGGAGCTAACAGTGTGTATCACCAAGGTGCTGATAGTGACACTGTCACCTATTCACAAGCCCATGGCCCTCACAGTGTTCTGCTTGATCACAGAACAACAGCATCATTAAGCTTGTGTTGATTTATGTTCTATCCTGATGTTTTTGGAGCTCAGCCTATCCACACAGGCTGATTCTACCTGATAACCTGCAGCATCTCAATCTGGACAAAGAAATAATACATTTGATTGACCTCATTTACAATCACACATGTTCACATCCTAAACCTAAATCCGAAATATTTTCCACAATGTATCAGAACATTTCATCATTGATAACACATCAGGTGATTAAAACATCAAAAACAGTAACTTTTTAAAGGGGCTGCCTTTGACATGGCTCATGTACATGACTGATGATGTCTCACATGGAATTCAACTCTGTCTGTCTGTGTGTGTGTCTCACACACACTGAATTCCTACATTTATTTTGCGGTAATCTAACTGTAATAATTATTTGTTACATGTTTTGATGCATTTTTATGATTGATATAAAAACTATGTCAGAATTTTGGGGGTCTTGGAAAAGATTAGGGCGTTTACATGGAAAATGTGTCTCTACTTGTGTAATTTTCAGGTTACGAAACAACTTCTGGAACCAATTAATTTTGTAAGTAGAGGTCCCACTGTATATTGTATATTGTATATCCCACTGTATGAGGATATTACTCTTTCAATCTCTCAATTTTTTTTCCACTTTTTGTTATTTTTATTTCCCAAGTGCTGTGAGCACATAATAAACCTGAAATCAGGAAATGCAAGGTTTCACTCATGTGCATTATAAGCACAACTTTCCAGCATTTACATACACATTGCAATATTAAACAGAATTACACCAGATGTTTTAAAACACAACTAATTCATTTTGTATCCTGATAGGGCATAAAGTTCAATAGCATGATGTCAGTGAACAAATGCATTTAAATACTTCACACATATTATGCATCATATTCAAATATCAAACATCAAATATCAGCAGCAAATGAAATCTTGAAACACATTAATAACATTCAAAGTAGCAAATCCCAAGCATTTATGTATGTCTCAAAGGCAAATCTGATATAGCCCAGCAGCAGTCCCAATAGCCTATGTCTCTGCAAAGGAAATACAGCTGGACTACAGCTCCCACAAACCACTGAGCAAACCAGGAAGTAGACATCCTTGCTACAAGCTGGACAAACAATCAAACATTCCAAAACAAGGGAGAATGCAATCTGAACTAACATTTAAAGCTTCAGAAAGACAGTCAAACACCAAATCCATCTCTATTAACAACATGACAATATCAATATTTAAGTTTAGGAGCATGGAGACAATGACAGTTGTACAAGTATACCAAACAAAGCCAAGACTTATCCAGAACTTATCATTAGCTTTACCAAGTAGAGCCAACAGCACAGCAGTAGCCTACATGACAGCACATGACAAAGCCAGCAGAAAAGTAAGAAACCCAATAAACTGACCAAGCAGCCAGACACCAGGTAAGAATGTGGACAGGTAACCAGTACAACTGAAAATCTCCCACTTCATTTGAAACCATTCACAAGTGTTCACATGGACACAAAGTACAGACACTACTTAAAGTGACAGTACTCATTAAAGTAGCCTACCTACCAAGTAAGTCTGGGCCTTTTTAGTCAATGAAACCATTTTATCCCTGAGAGAAAATAATGAAAGAGAAATGAAAGAGAAGAATTCAAGAAATAATGAAGGAAAATTAAAGATGAAATAGGAGAATTCCACAAAACACAACAGTGTGTGTCTGTCTGTGTGTGTCTGTCTGTGTGTGTCTGTCTCTGTGTGTCTGTCTCTGTGTGTGTGTGTGTCTGTCTATGTGTGTCTGTCTGTGTGTGTGTCTGTGTGTCTCTGTGTGTCTGTCTCTGTGTCTGGGTGTCTGTCTATGTGTGTCTGTCTCTGTGTGTGTCCCTGTGTGTGTCTGTCTCTGTGCGTGTCTGTCTCTGTGTGTCTGTCTCTGTGTGTGTCTGTCTCTGTGTCTGTGTGTCTGTCTCTGTGTCTGTCTGTGTGTGTGTCTCTGTGTCTGTCTGTGTGTGTGTCTCTGTGTGTGTCTGTCTCTGTACGTGTCTGTCTCTGTGTGTCTGTCTCTGTATGTATCTGTCTGTGTGTGTGTGTCTGTGTGTGTGTGACTGTCTCTTTGTGTGTGTCTGTGTGTGTGTCTGTCTGCGTGTTTGTGTCAATCTGTGTGTGTGTGTCTCTGTGTGTGTGTCACTCTGTGTGTGTCTCTGTGTGTGTCTGTGTGTGTCTCTGTGTGTCGTGTGTGTCTGTGTTTCTCTCTGTGTATCTCTGTGTGTTTCTGTGTGTGTGTTTCTGTGTGTGTGACTTTCTCTTTGTGTGTCTCTGTGCGTCTGTCTCTCTGTGTGTTTGTATCTGTGTGTCTGTCTATGTGTGACTCCTGTGTGTGTTTGTCTGTGTGTGTCTCTCTGTCTGTGTCTCTGTATGTGTGTCTCTGTGTGTCTCTGTGTGTCTCTGTCTGTGTTTGTCTCTGTGTGTGTTTCTGTGTGTGTCTCTCTCTCTGTCTCTGTGTGTTTATGTGTCTGTGTGTGTATGTGTGTGTGTGTGTGTCTCTCTTATGTGTGTGTGGGTCTGTGTGTCTGTGTCTATGTGTCTCTCTGTGTCTTTCTCTATGTGTCTGTGTGTGTCTGTGTGTGTCTCTGTGTGTCTCTGTGCGTGTCTCTGTGCGTTTCTCAATGTGTGTCTCTTAGTGTGTCTTTGTGTGTGTCTGTGTGTGTGTCTCGGTGTGTGTATTTCTTGGTGTGTGTCTGTCTCTGTGTTTTTCTGTCTGTGTATCTGTGTGTGTGTCTCTTTGTGTGTCTCTGTGTGTGTCTGTGTGTGTGTCTGTGTGTGTGTTTCTGTGTCCCTGTGTTTGTGTCTCTGTGTGTGTCTGTATGTGTGTGTCTGTGTGTGTTTCTGTGTGTTTCTCTTTCTCTCTCTCTGTGTCTGTCTTTGTTTGTGTGTGTGTGTTCCCGTGTGTGCCTCTGTCTGTCTGTGTGTGTCTGTGTGTGTGTCTGTGTGTGTGTCTCTGTGTGTGTGTGTGTCTCTGTGTGTGTCTCTGTGTGTGTGTCTTGTCTGATATTGACTGAAGTGGCTGCAGCCATTTATTTTAATGTGCCGATGACTGTTGATAGTTTATATTTAAAATAGTTAAACGTGAATTATAATCACATGTGTTCAGTTTTTGGTTTACACTTACACACAAACCTGCCTGAAATCATGTTGATTTAATAAAGGCTTGAAAAAAACTACACTTTGTTTAAAAAGACAAGAAAATAAGTGATTGTGTGTGAGCTCAGACAAAAACAATAAAAAGGGTTTTAGTGTTAAATGAATGACAGACAGACTGTTGAGATACAGGAACTGACCTGAGAGTCTGCAGTTTACAGTTTGGACTCTCCAGTCCAGAAGAGAGCAGCTTTACTCCTGAATCCTGCAGCTTGTTGTAACCCAGGTCCAGTTGTCTCAGATGGGAGGGGTTGGACTTCAGAGCTGAGGCCAGATAATCACAGCTGATCTCTGATAAACTGCAGCTCCTCAAACTAAAGAAGAATAAATGAAAGATGAGATGGTGTCACAATAGATGAAAGGATCAAGTGGAAATCACACATCAAACATGTAGAGAACAAATGATCCAGAACCATGTCAGTGTTCTATATGATTCTATTCTATATGATTCTATCAGGTGTGTGTCCCTTCAACAGTGGAGCTAACAGTGTGTATCACCAAGGTGCTGATAGTGACACTGTCACCTATTCACAAGCCCATGGCCCTCACAGTGTTCTGCTTGATCACAGAACAACAGCATCATTAAGCTTGTGTTGATTTATGTTCTATCCTGATGTTTTTGGAGCTCAGCCTATCCACACAGGCTGATTCTACCTGATAACCTGCAGCGTCTCAATCTGGACAAAGAAATAATACATTTCATTGACCTCATTTACAATCACACATGTTCACATCCTAAACCTAAATCCAAAATATTTTCCACAATGTATCAGAACATTTCATCATTGATAACACATCAGGTGATTAAAACATCAAAAACAGTAACTTTTTAAAGGGGCTGCCTTTGACATGGCTCATGTACATGACTGATGATGTCTCACATGGAATTCAACTCTTTCATTCTCTTGTTCTCTCATTTACATAAAATACACTGAAACAACATCCTTGACAGCACTTGATGTGTCAGCAGGAAGAGTTGTGTGTGTGTGTGTGTCTGTGTCTGTCTGTGTGTGTGTCTGCGTCTGTCTGTGTGTGTCTCTGTGTCTGTCTGTCTCTGTGTGTGTCTTTCTCTGTGCGTGTGTCTGTTTCTTTGTGTATCTGTGTGTGTTTGTGTGTGTGTTTTTATGTGTGTGTGTTTGTGTGTGTCTTTCTCTCTGTGTGTGTCTGTCTGTGTGTGTCTTTCTCTGTGTGTGTTTGTGTGTGTGTCTTTCTCTCTGTGTGTGTCTGTCTTTGTGTTTTTCTTTCTCTGTGTGTGTGTCTGTCTGTGTGTGTGTGTGTGTCTGTCTGTGTGTGTGTCTTTCTCTCTCTGTGTGTCTGTCGCTGTGTGTCTTTCTGTGTGTCTGTGTCTCTGTATCTGTGTGTGTCTTTCTCTCTGTGTGTGTCTGTCTGTGTGTGTGTTTTTCTGTGTGTGTGTGTCTCTGTCACAGCAGCAGGTAGCCCCGCCCTCAGCTCCGCCCCCTCACTGCACACCTGTGTCCAATTAGGCCAATCAGGTGGTGTATTTAAACCCCGGCCAAACATTTGTCCTCTTCCAGATTGTCCTCTGTGTCCTCATGACATTCCAACGTTTTCCTGTGTGCCTGTTAGCGACCCTGCCTGTCCCTGACCTGCCTGCTCCTGTTCCCCGGTAAACCTGACTGCCTTCTGTCCCTGGACCACCCTGCTAATAAAACGCTGTCAAACCCAACTCTGGTGTCGCTCGTGGGTTCTCGTCTGGGTGGTGACACAACAATCATACAAACATGAAGCCAGCGCACAACCCGCCTCCACTGCACCTGGAGTGGATCCAGGGGATCCTGCAGCAGCACGAGGAGGCTGTGGCGGCGTCCGCAGTGGAGACGAGACGCACCACGGAGGCCAACGAGCGGGCGTTGGCGGCGCTCTCCCACCAGCTCTGCCGGCTGTCGGCGCGAGACTTGGTGAGCTTGAGACGCGGTTCCACAGTTTACCACACCCTAGATCTACCGCACCCTAGATCTACCACACCCGAGATCTACCACACCCTAGACCTACCGCACCCTAGATCTACCACACCCTAGATCTACCACACCCTAGATCTACCGCACCCTAGATCTACCACACCCGAGATCTACCACACCCTAGACCTACCGCACCCTAGATCTACCACACCCTAGACCTACCACACCCTAGATCTACCACACCCTAGATCTACCACACCGTAGATCTACCGCACCCTAGATCTACCGCACCCTAGACCTACCACACCCTAGATCGACCGCACCCTAGATCTACCACACCCTAGATCTACCACACCCTAGATCTACCGCACCCTAGACCTACCACACCCTAGATCTACCACACCCTAGATCTACCACACCCTAGATCTACCACACCCTAGATCAGGGGTGTCAAACTAGTTCCACAAAGGGCCGTGTGGCTGCAGGTTTTTGTTCCAACCAGTCAAGCACACCCAGTTTGACCAATCAGCTGTCTGAAAATTCAGGTGAGTTGATTAAATGAGTCCAGTCTGGTGTGTTGCTGCTGAGTTGGAACAAAAACCTGCAGCCACACGGCCCTTTGTGGAACCGGTTTGACACCTGTGCCCTAGATCTACCACACCCTCGATCTACCACACCCTAGATCTACCACACCCTAGATCTACCACACCCTAGATCCACCACACCCTAGACCTACCACACCCTAGACCTACCACACCCTAGATCAACCACACCCTAGATCTACCACACCCTAGATCTACCACACCCTAGACCTACCACACCCTAGACCTGCCACACCCTAGATCTACCACACCCTAGATCTACCACACCCTAGATCTAGTTCTGACTTATGGTGTAGAGGTAGAACATGTGTCAGTGTTTCCTCAGTGTCCTCATGAGCGGTTGGGATTTCCGGTTCCGGTCACGTGAGTTCCCGCGGTTCGTTTGACTGTACTGTGCACGGTGTGTTGGTTTCACTCTAGTTTCACTGCAGTCTCACCCTAATTTTACTTTAATTAAAGAAAATAAATAAATAATCCACAACACTTAAGTTTCAATACCTGGGACATTTCATTCTCACTGATAACAACAGTGAGAAATAACACTTATTAAACACAGGGCTCCGCTGAGTATTAGCAGCACTAGCGTTAGCAGCACTAGCGCTAGCATTAGCATGGCCTCACTGTCTGTCTCACCCGGTGTCTTTGCCTGCTCAGCGTGCGAGATGTTTAGCTACTCCTCTGCCTCCTTTAGTGAAGGGGACAAGTGCAGAAAGTGTAGTGTTTTAATGGCTCTGGAGGCGAGGCTTAGTGAGCTTGAGACGCGGTTCCGTAGCTTGGAGTTATCGGGAGTTGCGTCAGGTAGCCGGGAGAAGCTAGCTGCTGCGGAGCCGCCGAGCATAGCTACAGCTAGCGGTCCCCCGGCAGCAGCCGAGCAGCCGGCTAGCCAGGGCGGCTGGGTGGCGGTTCGAAGGAAGCGTAGCCCAAACCAAAGGCCCACGGTGCACCACCAAACACTTCCCGTTGCTAATCGTTTTTCCCCACTCAGCGACACACCTGCTGAGAAACCGACCCTGGTCATTGGCGACTCAGTCCTGCGGTACGTGAAGCCGACCCCAGCGACCATAGTCAAGTGTATCCCGGGGGCCAGAGCGGGCGACATAGAAGCCAATTTAAAGCTGCTGGCGAAAAGTAAACGTAAATACAGTAAAGTTATTATTCACGTCGGCGCAAACGACACCCGGCTTCGCCAGTCGGAAGTCACCAAAATTAACATAGAGTCGGTGTGCAGGTATGCAAAAAAGATGTCGGACTCCGTAGCATTCTCTGGTCCCCTTCCCAATCTGGCCAGCGATGAAATGTATAGCCGCATGTCATCGCTTCGTCGCTGGTTGTCACGGTGGTGCCCCCAAAACCAGGTGTCCTTTATAGATAATTGGAAGAGTTTTTGGGGAAAACCTGGTCTGATTAGGAGAGACTGTGTTCATCCCACACGGGATGGTGCCTCTGTCATTTCTAGCAACTTGGCTGATTTTATTAGACCCAAAGTGACCTGACAAACCAGGGTCCAGACCAGGATGCAGAGTTGTAGTCTTACACACCTCTCTGCTGCTTCCATAGAGCCCTCATCCACCAATAATAACATAGTTAATACCATAGAGGTGGTCTCTGTTCCACGGCCTAGAGTTCACCAAGCGCGGAGTAGGGGAGCGGTCAATCACCATAATCTTATTAAAATTAATACTAAAGCACAAGTTGGAGAAACCAACATCACAATTAAATGTGGACTGTTAAATATCAGATCTCTTTTGTGTAAATCCCTGTTAGTGCACGACCTGATAGCGGATCATCACATTGATTTATGTTGCCTCACTGAGACCTGGCTTCAGGAGGAGGATTATGTTAGTTTAAACGAATCTACTCCTCCTACTCATCTTAATTATCATATTCCTCGTCTTACTGGTCGTGGAGGGGGAGTGGCAGCAATCTATCACTCCAAGTTATCAATCAACCCTAGACCAAAACATAGTTCCAGCTCATTTGAAAGCCTGACTCTTGGCATCACCCATCTGAACCGGAAGACAGAAAAGCCACTTCTGTTTGTAGTTGTATATCGGCCTCCTGCTGGCCCACATTCAGAGTTCCTATCTGAGTTCTCTGATTTCTTATCCGACTTGGTCCTTAGAGCAGACAAAGTCATTATCATTGGAGACTTTAACATCCACGTAGACATTGTAAATGACAGCTTTAGAAATGGCTTCATTTCATTACTTGAGTCAGTTGGTTTCCTCCAGCAGATAAACCAACCAACTCACACCTTCAACCACACCCTAGATCTAGTTCTGACTTATGGTGTTGAGGTAGAACATGTGTCAGTGTTTCCTCAGAACCCAGTTCTGTCAGACCATTCTTTGGTCACTTTCACATTTATGATTAAGGATTCTTCTATGCTCAGAACAAAGTCTTACTATAGCAGATGTCTTTCAGATAATGCTGTAGCTGAGTTTAAGGAAGCAATCCCTGTGCTAATCCCAGGACCACCGTGTGTTTCCCCAGGGATCATTCACTATAATCTTAGCCCTACAGAGGTTGACTCTATTGCTGAAGGTGTAGCAGCCTCACTGAGAATCACACTTCATTCTGTTGCCCCCCTGAAAAAGAAAACAGCAAATCAGAGGAGGTGTGCCCCCTGGTATAATTCACATATCAGGACCCTCAAGCAGAAAGTGCGAAGACTGGAAAGGAAGTGGCATTCCTGTAAAATAGACAGCTATCATGTAGCCTGGAAAGACTGTCTATTAGTTTACAAAAAGGACCTTCGCAAGGCTAGAACAGCCTATTATTCTTCTTTAATTGAGGAAAATAAGAGCAACCCCAGGTTCCTTTTCAGCACCGTGGCCAAATTAACTCAGAGTCATAGTGCTTTGGACCCACGTATCCCTTCCTCCCTTACTGGTGAAGACTTCATGAGCTTCTTCACTCATAAAGTACTAGCCATTAGAGAGAAAGCTGAGCAGGCCATCCCAACATCTGGACCATCACCAGATGTGCTGACCGTGGGAACATACAGGTTCTCCAACGAGCCCTTAAACTCCTTCATCCCTATATATTTTTCTGAGGCGTCTTCGCTGATTCAGAAATCCAAGACCACCACGTGTCTTTTAGATCCCATCCCAACACACCTGTTGAAGGATGTTCTACCATTGATAGGCAGTCCTATCTTGGACCAGATCAATTCTTCCTTAGTAACAGGTTATGTACCTCGGTCCTACAAGGTGGCAGTGATTAAGCCATTGCTTAAAAAACCATCACTGGATCCTGACGTGTTAGCAAATTATAGGCCGATATCCAACCTTCCTTTTATTTCTAAAATTCTTGAGAAGGTGGTGGTGACTCAGTTACTGGAGCACCTGCAGAGGAACAGTCTGTTTGAGATGTTTCAGTCAGGCTTCAGAGCTCACCACAGCACAGAAACAGCACTTCTTAAAGTTACCAATGATCTTCTTATAGCTTCAGATCATGGACTGGTTTCTATGCTGGTTCTGCTGGACCTCAGTGCTGCTTTTGATACAGTTGATCACAGCATCCTGTTACAGAGACTGGAACACTTGGTTGGGATTAAAGGGACAGCACTAGACTGGTTTAGATCATATTTATCTGATAGATACCAGTTTGCTCTTGTCCATGGTGTTCCCTCTTCATACAGTAGGGTTAGCCACGGAGTCCCTCAAGGTTCTGTACTTGGACCAATCCTCTTCACCTTGTACATGCTTCCCTTAGGAAACATTATTCGGCAGCATGGGATAAATTTTCATTGTTATGCTGACGACACACAGCTCTACTTATCCATGAAACCAGAAGAGACAGAGAAGTTAGTGAAGCTCCAGACCTGTCTTAAGGACATAAAGTCTTGGATGTCTTCAAATTTCCTTCTCCTCAACCCAGGAAAAACTGAAGTCATGGTGTTTGGTCCTAAACCTCTCAGGGATAGGTTAGATCACATTATCACTCTAGATGGTATCTCCTTTGAAACTAGTCTGTCTGTGAGGAATCTAGGAGTAACTTTTGATCAGAACCTCTCCTTTAACTCACACATAAAATTTGTCTGTAGAAGTGCCTTTCTTCACCTAAGGAACATTAGAAAGATCAGGAAGATATTATTGCAACATGATGCTGAGAAGTTAGTCCATGCTTTTGTTACTTCCAGGCTGGACTATTGTAATTCTCTACTATTAGGGTGCCCAAACAACTCTTTAAGAAGTCTTCAGCTTGTCCAGAACGCTGCAGCCAGAGTTCTGACAGGTATTGACAAAAGAGATCACATAACTCCTGTACTGGCGTCTCTTCATTGGCTGCCCGTTAAATTCAGAATCATTTTTAAAACCCTCCTCTTGACCTACAAGGTCCTCAGAGGCCTAGCTCCATCCTACCTGGAGGAGCTAGTGATACCTTATCAGCCCAATAGACCGCTCCGCTCTCAGAACGCTGGTCTACTTGTGGTTCCCAGAATCTTTGGGAGTAGACTGGGGGGCCGAGCATTTAGCTACCAGGCCCCTCTGCTATGGAACCAGCTCCCTGTCCTGGTACGGGAGGCTGACTCCATCGCTGCTTTCAAGGCCAGACTTAAAACCTACCTCTTTGAAAAAGCTTATTGTTATTAATTCTGTAGTTCCAGTTACTATCATAGATAGACTAATGATCACACTTAGGGGGTCGTCTAATCGTCAGGTTAAGATACTAGTTATGCTGCTATAGGATCACTAGGTTAAGATACTAGTTATGCTGCTATAGGATCACTAGGTTAAGATACTAGTTATGCTGCTATAGGATCACTAGGTTAAGATACTAGTTATGCTGCTATAGGATCACTAGGTTAAGATACTAGTTATGCTGCTATAGGCCAAGGCTGCCGGGGTCCAGAAACAGGATCACCTGACAGGCCTCCTCACTGGTGATGGTTTCCTCTCCTCTCCTTTCCTCCTCCTCATCAAGCAGACTAGTTATGCAGATTCCTGTGTAGTTTTTCTGCCCCCCCCTCTATTTATTTACAGGTATCGCCGCCGTCGGAGCTGCATGACAACATCTGGCCCGCCGACCTGTTGTATATTGTATTTTTGTATCTCTGTGTATGTTTTCTGTGTTCTGTGCCTCTCCTCTCCTCTTCTTCCTCTCCTCTCCTCTCTCTCTCTCTACCCAGCCGGCCATCAGCAGGAAGGTCCCCCTACATGAGCCTGGTCCTGCTCAAGGTTTCTTCCTGTTAAAGGGGAGTTTTTCCTTGCCACTGTTGCTTGTCTGGGGTTAGGCCCTGGGATTCTGTAAAGCGCCTTGAAACAATTTTGATTGTATAAGACGCTATAGAAATAAAGATTGATTGATTGATTGATCATTCTTTGATCACTTTCACATTCATGATTAAGGATTCTTCTATGCTCAGAACAAAGTCTTACTATAGCAGATGTCTTTCAGATAATGCTGTAGCTAAGTTTAAGGAAGTGATCCCTGTGCTAATCCCAGGACCACCGTGTGTTTCCCCAGGGATCAATCATTATAATCTTAGCCCTACAGAGGTTGACTCTATTGCTGAAGGTGCAGCAGCCTCACTGAGAATCACACTTGATTCTGTTGCCCCCCTGAAAAAGAAAACAGTAAATCAGAGGAGGTGTGCCCCCTGGTATAATTCACATATCAGGACCCTCAAGCAGAAAGTGTGAAGATTAGAAAGAAAGTGGCATTCCTGTAAAATAGACAGCTATCATGTAGCCTGGAAAGACTGTCTATTAGTTTACAAAAAGGCCCTCCGTAAGGCCAGAACAGCTTATTATTCTTCTTTAATTGAAGAAAACAAGAATAACCCCAGGTTTCTTTTCAGCACCGTGGCCAAACTAACCAAGAGTCAGTGCTTTAGACCCATGTATCCCTTCTTCCCTTACTGGTGAAGACTTCATGAGCTTCTTCACTCATAAAGTTCTAGCTATTAGAGAGAAAGCTAAGCAGGCCATCCCAACATCTGGATCATCACCAGATGTGCTGACCGTGGGAGACAGGTTCTCCAACGAGCCCGTAAACTCCTTCAGCCCTATATATTTTTCTGAGGCGTCTTCGCTGATTCAGAAATCCAAGACCACCACATGTCTTTTAGATCCCATCCCAACACACCTGTTGAAGGATGTTCTACCATTGATAGGCAGTCCTATCCTGGACCAGATCAATGGTTCCTTAGTAACAGGTTATGTACCCTGGTCCTACAAGGTGGCAGTGATTGAGCCATAGCTTAAAAAACCATCACTGGATCCTGATGTGTTAGCAAATTATAGGCTGATATCCAACCTTCCTTTTATTTCTAAAATTCTTGAGAAGGTGGTGGTGACTCAGTTACTGGAGCACCTGCAGAGGAACAGTCTGTTTGAGATGTTTCAGTCAGGCTTCAGAGCTCACCACAGCACAGAAACAGCACTTCTTAAAGTTACTAATGATCTTCTCATAGCTTCAGATCATGGACTGGTCTCTGTGCTGGTTCTGCTGGACCTCAGTGCTGCTTTTGATACAGTTGATCACAGCATCCTGTTACAGAGACTGGAACATGTGGTTGGGATTAAAGGGACAGCACTAGACTGGTTTAGATCATATTTATCTGATAGATACCAGTTTGCTCATGTCCATGGTGCTCCCTCTTCATACAGTAGGGTTAGCCACGGAGTCCCTCAAGGTTCTGTACTTGGACCAATCCTCTTCACCTTGTACATGCTTCCCTTAGGAAACATTATTTGGCAGCATGGGATAAATTTTCATTGTTATGCTGATGACACTCAGCTTTATCTATCTATGAAACCAGAAGAGACAGAGAAGTTAGTGAAGCTCCAGACCTGTCTTAAGGACATAAAGTCCTGGATGTCTTCAAATTTCCTCCTCCTTAACCCAGGAAAAACTGAGGTCATGGTGTTTGGTCCTGAACCTCTCAGGGATAGATTAGATCACATTATCACTCTAGATGGTATCTCCTTTGAAACTAGTCTGTCTGTGAGGAATCTAGGAGTAACTTTTGATCAGAACCTCTCCTTTAACTCACACATAAAATTAGTCTGTAGAAGTGCCTTTGTTCACCTGAGGAACATCACAAAGATCAGGAAATGTTGCAGCATGATGCTGAAAAGTTAGTCCATGCTTTTGTTACTTCCAGGCTGGACTATTGTAATTCTTTACTATCAGGGTGTCCAAACAACTCTTTAAGAAGCCTCCAGGTGATCCAAAATGCTGCAGCCAGAGTTCTGACAGGTATTGACAAAAGAGATCACATAACTCCTGTACTGGTGTCTCTTCATTGGCTGCCCGTTAAATTCAGAATCATTTTTAAAACCCTCCTCTTGACCTACAAGGTCCTCAGAGGCCTAGCTCCATCCTACCTGGAGGAGCTAGTGATACCTTACCAGCCCAATAGACCGCTCCGCTCTCAGAACGCTGGTCTACTTGTGGTTCCCAGAGTCTTTGGGAGTAGATTGGGGGGCCGAGCATTTAGCTACCAGGCCCCCCGGCTATGGAACCAGCTCCCTGTCCTGGTACGGGAGGCTGACTCCATCTCTACTTTTAAGACCAGACTTAAAACCTACCTCTTTGATAAAGCTTATTGTCACTAACCTTGTAGTTCAGTTACTATCATAGACAGACTAATGATCACACTTAGGGGGTCGTCTAATCACTAGGTTAAGATACTAGTTATGCTGCTATAGGATCACTAGGTTAAGATACTAGTTATGCTGCTAGTCAGGTTAAGATACTAGTTATGCTGCTATAGGATCACTAGGTTAAGATACTAGTTATGCTGCTATAGGATCACTAGGTTAAGATACTAGTTATGCTGCTATAGGATCACTAGGTTAAGATACTAGTTATGCTGCTATAGGCCGAGGCTGAGGGTCCAGAAACAGGATCACCTGACAGGCCTCTGTCACCACACTGGTGATGGTTTCCTCTCCTCTCCTCTCCTCTCCTTTCCTCCTCCTCATCAAGCAGACTAGTTATGCAGATTCCTGTGTAGTTTTTCAACCCTCCCCTCGATTTATTTACAGGTATCGCCGCCGTCGGAGCTGCATGACAACATCTGGCCCGCCGACCTGTTTCCTGTTTCCTCTCTTGATATTGTATTTTTGTATCTTTGTGTGTGTTTCTGTGTTCTGTGCCTCTCCTCTCCTCTCCTCTGCTCTCGCTCTTCTTCTTCTCCTCTCCTCTCTCTCTACCCATCTGTCCATCAGCAGGAGGGTCCCCCTACATGAGCCTGGTCCTGCTCAAGGTTTCTTCCTGTTAAAGGGGAGTGTTTCCTTGCCACTGTTGCTTGTCTGGGGTTAGGTCCTGGGATCCTGGAAAGAGCCTTGAAACTATTTTGATTGTATAAGACGCTGTATAAATAAAGATTGATTTGATTGAGTGTTTGTGTGTGAGTGCAAATTTGTGGTTAAGTGTGTGTGTGAGTGTGTGTAGGTGTGAGATTGTGTACATGAGTGTTTGTGTGTGAGGGTGTGTGAGTGCAAGTTTGTGGTTGAGTGGGTGTGTGTGTTTCTGTGTGTGTGACTGTCTCTTTGTGTGTCTGTCTGTGTCTGTCTGTGTGTCTGTGTGTCTGTGTGTCTGTGTGCCTATGTGTGTCTGTCTGTCTGTGTGTGTGTCTGTCTGTGTGTGTGTCTGTGTGTGTGTCTGTGACTGTTTGTGTGTCTGTCTGTGTGTGTGTCTCTGTCTGTGTGTGTCTGTGTGTGTGTGTCTGTGTGTGTCTCTGTGTCTGTGTGTGTGTCTCTGTCTGGGTGTGTCTGTCTCTCTGTGTGTATGTGTGTGTGTGTCTGTCTGTGTGTCTGTCTCTCTGTGTGTATGTGTGTGTGTCTCTGTGTCTGTGTGTGTCTGTCTGTGTGTGTGTGTGTCTGTCTGTGTGTGTCTCTGTGTCTGTGTGTGTGTCTATGTCTGTGTGTGTCTGTATGTGTCTGTGTGTGTGTGTCTGTGTGTGTCTGTCTGTGTGTGTGTCTCTCTGTCTGTGTGTCTTTCTCTCTGTGTGTATGTGTGTGTGTGTCTCTATGTCTGTGTGTGTGTGTGTGTGTCTGTCTGTCTGTCTGTGTGTGTGTCTGTCTGTGTGCCTGTGTGTGTGTGTCTCTGTGTCTCTGTGTGTGTGTGTCTCTCTGTCTGTCTCTCTGTCTGTGTGTGTGTCTCTCTCTGTCTCTGTCTGTGTGTGTGTGTCTCTGTGTCTGTGCGTGTGTCTGTGTGTGTGTCTGTCTCTGTGTCTCTCTCTGTGTCTCTGTCTGTGTGTGTGTGTCTCCGTCTGTGTGTGTGTGTCTCTGTCTGTGTGTGTCTGTGTGTGTGTCTGTGTGTGTCTCTGTGTGTCTGTGTGTGTGTCTCTGTCTGGGTGTGTCTGTCTCTCTGTGTGTATGTGTGTGTGTGTCTGTGTGTGTCTGTCTGTGTGTGTGTCTCTCTGTCTGTGTGTCTGTCTCTCTGTGTGTATGTGTGTGTGTGTCTCTGTGTCTGTGTGTCTGTCTGTGTGTGTGTCTGTCTGTGTGTGTGTCTCTGTGTCTGTGTGTTTGTCTATGTCTGTGTGTGTCTGTGTGTTTGTCTATGTCTGTGTGTGTCTGTATGTGTCTGTGTGTGTGTGTCTGTGTGTGTCTGTCTGTGTGTGTGTCTCTCTGTCTGTGTGTCTGTCTCTCTGTGTGTATGTGTGTGTGTTTCTGTGTCTGTGTGTGTCTGTCTGTGTGTGTGTCTATGTCTGTGTGTGTCTGTATGTGTCTGTGTGTGTGTGTCTGTGTGTCTCTGTGTGTGTCTGTCTGTCTGTGTGTGTGTGTCTGTCTGTCTGTGTGCCTGTGTGTGTGTGTCTCTGTGTGTGTGTGTCTCTCTGTCTCTGTGTGTGTGTGTCTCTGTGTCTGTGCGTGTGTCTGTGTGTGTGTCTGTCTCTGTGTCTGTCTCTGTGTCTCTGTCTGTGTGTGTGTGTCTCCGTCTGTGTGTGTGTGTCTCTGTCTGTGTGTCTATTTCTGTGTGTGTGTGTCTGTGTGTCTCTGTCTGTGTGTGTGTCTCTGTCTGTGTGTGTGTGTGTCTGTGTGTCTGTGTCTGTGTGTCTCTGTCTGTGTGTGTCTGTGTGTCTCTGTCTGTGTGTGTGTCTCTGTGCGTGTGTCTCTGTCTGTGTCTCTGTCTGTGTCTCCTTCTGTGTGTGTGTCTCTGTCTGTGTGTCTGTCTTTGTGTGTGTCTGTGTGTGTGTGTGTGTGTCTGTGTGTGTCTGTCTGTGTCTGAGTATGTGTGTGTCTGTGTGTGTGTCTTTCTGTGTGTCTCTCTCTGTGTGTGTGTCTATGTCTGTGTGTCTGTGTGTGTGTCTGTGTGTGTGTGTCTGTCTGTGTGTGTGTCTCTCTGTCTGTGTGTGTGTGTGTCTGTCTGTGTCTGAGTATGTGTGTGTCTGTGTGTGTGTCTTTCTGTGTGTCTCTCTCTGTGTGTGTGTCTATGTCTGTGTGTCTGTGTGTGTGTCTGTGTGTGTGTGTCTGTCTGTGTGTGTGTCTCTGTCTGTGTGTGTGTGTCTGTCTGTGTCTGCGTATGTGTGTGTGTGTCTGTGTGTGTGTCTGTCTGTGTGTCTGTGTGTATGTCTGTCTGTGTGTGTCTGTCTGTTTGTGTGTGTGTCTCTGTCTGTGTGTGTGTGTCTCTGTCTGTGTGTGTGTTAGTGTGTGTGTGTCTGTGTGTGTGTGTCTGTGTGTGTCTGTGTGTGTGTGTGTCTGTTTGTGTGTGTGTGTCTGTGTGTGTGTTTGTGTGTGTGTGTGTCTGTGTGTGTTAGTGTGTGTGTGTCTGTGTGTGTGTGTTAGTGTGTGTGTGTCTGTGTGTGTGTGTCTGTGTGTGCGTCTGTCTGCGTGTGTGTGTCTCTGTGTGTGTGTCTCTGTCTGTGTGTCTGTCTTTGTGTATGTCTGTGTGTGTATGTGTCTGTGTTTGTGTCTGTGTGTGTGTGTCTGTGTGTGTCTCTGTCTGTGTGTGTGTGTGTCTCTGTGTGTTTCTGTGTGTGTGTCTGTCTGTGTGTCTCTGTGTGTGTGTCTATGTCTGTGTGTGTCTGTCTCTCTGTGGTATGTGTGTCTGTGTGTGTCTGTGTGTGTGTGTCTGTCTGTGTGTGTGTCTCTCTGTCTGTGTGTGTGTCTGTGTGTGTGTCTTTCTGTGTGTCTCTGTGTGTGTGTGTGTCTATGTCTGCGTGTGTCTGTGTGTGTGTCTGTGTGTGTGTCTGTCTCTGTCTGTGTGTGTGTGTCTGTCTGTGTCTGCGTATGTGTGTGTGCGTGTGTCTGTGTGTGTGTCTGTCTGTGTGTATGTGTGTCTGTGTGTGTCTGTCTGTTTGTGTGTGTCTCTGTCTGTGTGTGTCTCTGTGTCTGTGTGTGTGTCTATGTCTGTGTGTGTCTGTATGTGTCTGTGTGTGTGTGTCTGTGTGTGTCTGTCTGTGTGTGTGTCTCTCTGTCTGTGTGTCTTTCTCTCTGTGTGTATGTGTGTGTGTGTCTCTATGTCTGTGTGTGTGTGTGTGTGTGTCTGTCTGTGTGTGTGTGTGTCTGTCTGTGTGCCTGTGTGTGTGTGTCTCTGTGTCTCTGTGTGTGTGTGTCTCTCTGTCTGTCTCTCTGTCTGTGTGTGTGTCTCTCTCTGTCTCTGTCTGTGTGTGTGTGTCTCTGTGTCTGTGCGTGTGTCTGTGTGTGTGTCTGTCTGTGTCTCTGTCTGTGTGTGTGTGTCTCCGTCTGTGTGTGTGTGTCTCTGTCTGTGTGTGTCTGTGTGTGTGTCTGTGTGTGTCTCTGTGTGTCTGTGTGTGTGTCTCTGTCTGGGTGTGTCTGTCTCTCTGTGTGTATGTGTGTGTGTGTCTGTGTGTGTCTGTCTGTGTGTGTGTCTCTCTGTCTGTGTGTCTGTCTCTCTGTGTGTATGTGTGTGTGTGTCTCTGTGTCTGTGTGTCTGTCTGTGTGTGTGTCTGTCTGTGTGTGTGTCTCTGTGTCTGTGTGTTTGTCTATGTCTGTGTGTGTCTGTGTGTTTGTCTATGTCTGTGTGTGTCTGTATGTGTCTGTGTGTGTGTGTCTGTGTGTGTCTGTCTGTGTGTGTGTCTCTCTGTCTGTGTGTCTGTCTCTCTGTGTGTATGTGTGTGTGTCTCTGTGTCTGTGTGTGTCTGTCTGTGTGTGTGTCTATGTCTGTGTGTGTCTGTATGTGTCTGTGTGTGTGTGTCTGTGTGTCTCTGTGTGTGTCTGTCTGTCTGTGTGTGTGTGTCTGTCTGTCTGTGTGCCTGTGTGTGTGTGTCTCTGTGTGTGTGTGTCTCTCTGTCTCTGTGTGTGTGTGTCTCTGTGTCTGTGCGTGTGTCTGTGTGTGTGTCTGTCTCTGTGTCTGTCTCTGTGTCTCTGTCTGTGTGTGTGTGTCTCCGTCTGTGTGTGTGTGTCTCTGTCTGTGTGTGTGTGTCTATTTCTGTGTGTCTCTGTCTGTGTGTGTGTCTCTGTGCGTGTGTCTCTGTCTGTGTCTCTGTCTGTGTCTCCTTCTGTGTGTGTGTCTCTGTCTGTGTGTCTGTCTTTGTGTGTGTCTGTGTGTGTGTGTGTGTGTCTGTGTGTGTCTGTCTGTGTCTGAGTATGTGTGTGTCTGTGTGTGTGTCTTTCTGTGTGTCTCTCTCTGTGTGTGTGTCTATGTCTGTGTGTCTGTGTGTGTGTCTGTGTGTGTGTGTCTGTCTGTGTGTGTGTCTCTCTGTCTGTGTGTGTGTGTGTCTGTCTGTGTCTGAGTATGTGTGTGTCTGTGTGTGTGTCTTTCTGTGTGTCTCTCTCTGTGTGTGTGTCTATGTCTGTGTGTCTGTGTGTGTGTCTGTGTGCGTGTGTCTGTCTGTGTGTGTGTCTCTGTCTGTGTGTGTGTGTCTGTCTGTGTCTGCGTATGTGTGTGTGTGTCTGTGTGTGTGTCTGTCTGTGTGTCTGTGTGTATGTCTGTCTGTGTGTGTCTGTCTGTTTGTGTGTGTGTCTCTGTCTGTGTGTGTGTGTCTCTGTCTGTGTGTGTGTTAGTGTGTGTGTGTCTGTGTGTGTGTGTCTGTGTGTGTCTGTGTGTGTGTGTGTCTGTTTGTGTGTGTGTGTCTGTGTGTGTGTTTGTGTGTGTGTGTGTCTGTGTGTGTTAGTGTGTGTGTGTCTGTGTGTGTGTGTTAGTGTGTGTGTGTCTGTGTGTGTGTGTCTGTGTGTGCGTCTGTCTGCGTGTGTGTGTCTCTGTGTGTGTGTCTCTGTCTGTGTGTCTGTCTTTGTGTATGTCTGTGTGTGTATGTGTCTGTGTTTGTGTCTGTGTGTGTGTGTCTGTGTGTGTCTCTGTGTGTGTGTGTGTCTCTGTGTGTTTCTGTGTGTGTGTCTGTCTGTGTGTCTCTGTGTGTGTGTCTATGTCTGTGTGTGTCTGTCTCTCTGTGGTATGTGTGTCTGTGTGTGTCTGTGTGTGTGTGTCTGTCTGTGTGTGTGTCTCTCTGTCTGTGTGTGTGTCTGTGTGTGTGTCTTTCTGTGTGTCTCTGTGTGTGTGTGTGTCTATGTCTGCGTGTGTCTGTGTGTGTGTCTGTGTGTGTGTCTGTCTGTGTGTGTGTCTCTGTCTGTGTGTGTGTGTCTGTCTGTGTCTGCGTATGTGTGTGTGCGTGTGTCTGTGTGTGTGTCTGTCTGTGTGTATGTGTGTCTGTGTGTGTCTGTCTGTTTGTGTGTGTCTCTGTCTGTGTGTGTATGTGTCTCTGTCTGTGTGTGTCTCTGTCTGTATGTTTGTGTCTCTGTCTGTGTGTGTCTCTGTCTGTGTGTGTGTGTCTCTGTGTCTGTGTGTGTGTCTCTGTCTGTGTGTGTGTGTCTCTGTGTCTGTGCGTGTGTCTCTGTCTGTGTGTGTGTCTGTCTGTGTGTGTGTCTGTCTGTGTGTGTGTGTCTCTGTCTGTGTATGTGTCTCTGTCTGTGTGTGAGTGTCTGTGTGTGTGTGTCTGTGTGTGTGTCTCTGTGTCTGTGTGTGTGTGTCTGTCTGTGTGTCTGTGTGTGTGTGTGTTTCTATGTCTGTGTGTGTCCGTCTCTCTGTGGTGTGTGTGTCTATGTGTGTCTGTGTGTGTGTGTCTGTCTGTGTGTGTGTCTCTCTGTCTGTGTGTGTGTGTGTCTGTCTGTCTCTGTGTATGTGTGGGTGTGTGTGTCTGTGTGTGTTAGTGTGTGTGTGTCTGTGTGTGTGTGTCTGTGTGTGTCTCTGTGTGTGTCTCTGTGTGTGTCTGTGTGTGTGTGTCTGTGTGTGTGTGTCTGTGTGTGTGTGTCTGTTTGTGTGTGTGTGTCTGTGTGTGTGTGTGTTTGTGTGTGTCTGTGTGTGTGTGTGTTAGTGTGTGTGTGTCTGTGTGTGTTTGTTAGTGTGTGTCTGTGTGTGTGTCTGTCGGTGTGTGTGTGTCTGTGTGTGTTTGTTAGTGTGTGTCTGTGTGTGTGTCTGTCTGTGTGTGTGTGTGTGTCTGTGTGTGTGTGTCTGTGTGTGTGTGTGTCTGTCTGTGTCTGTGTTTGTGTGTGTGTGTGTCTCTGTCTGTGTCTGTGTGCGTGTCTCTGTGTGTCTCTGTTTGTGTGTGTGTGTCTCTGTGTGTGTGTCTGTGTGTGTGTCTCTGTCTGTGTGTGTGTCTGTGTGTGTCTGTGTGTGTCTGTGTGTGTGTGTCTGTCTGTCTGTGTGTGTGTCTGTGTGTGTGTCTGAGTGTGTGTCTGTGTGTGTCTGTCTGTGTGTGTGTGTGTGTCTCTGTCTGTGTGTGTGTGTGTCTGTGTGTGTGTGTGTGTGTGCATGTGTGTGTGTGTGTGTGTGTGTGTGTTAAAGCACTCCCTTTCTTGTTTGTATTTGTATTCATGTCCTTTTTGTCGTGTCCTCTGGTGCTCAATAAAGTAACTTGTGATTCTGATCAGTCCTCTGAAGTGCTCCAAGAAAATAATGCTACATCAACATCAACTACATTCAGTCTTTTCTCTGGGGACCCTGGGACCTCTTCAAAGACCTATGGGGGTCCGTAGACCTGCTATTGACAACCATTGTTAAACTACTACAATAGTTTCTCTCTGTGGGCTAACAGACACCAGTTGTCACTGACAGCTGGACCAGTAGGGGTTTGGACTGGTGGAACTGGTTTTAAATGAGCACCATTGTTACCTGGCTCCCCAGGTAGGTGAAACACTTTCAGGCTGGATTTCTCACTAAACTGGTTTGAGAAGTGTCTACATTGAAATGGTCTTATCTTCTTCAAACATGTTCACATTTCCATGTGTTAGACATCATTGGAAAGATTAGAAACTACACTTCCACAATCTGGAAATAACTCAAAATGTCCCTCAGGAGACTTGTTCCTGGTTTTTCTGTGGCTGGACACATGTATCATATATACTTAATGAACAATCATGAAACAGGAAAATACAGGAACTGACCTGAGAGTCTCCAGTTTACAGTTTGGACTCTCCAGTCCAGAACAGAGCAGCTTCTCTCTTGAACCCTGCAGGTCGATGATGCTCAGGTCCAGTTGTGTCAGATGGGAGGGGTTGGACTTCAGAGCTGAGGCAACGACTTCACAGTGAGTCTCTGACAGGATGATGTTAAAAAATCTGTGATGACGAAGAAAATGATTGTGTTGACATCATTCAACACTTAAATATAAACATATATTTGTCTTTTACATCAAAAGTAAAACAAAACCTGCAGCTTTACACCACAAACTTTACACTACAAACTAAAGAGACACAGTTCTGACATGAATTTCCCACCAGTAACTGTGAACACAGTGACCTTTGACCTTCATGAATGGAATCAAAAACCTTGTAGAGGACACTCCCAGAAGATCACCATTGTTCATATCAGTGAGCATTTACCTGAGGAGATCACTGCATGGCACTAAATGTGTCTTTATTGACTGTGAAACAGCCACTCATGTTTGTTGACTGACTGTTCAGTCATGGACAGTAATTCTGATCCACCACATGATTCAGCCTGATCTCCTGGACCTGTCAAAGTTCTCTTGATCTCTACATTGTAATCAACTCTTGTAGTTTGGCTGTTTGAAATCAGAAAGTGTCCCCAGCACAGTCCTGGAAGAACACACCTGAACTCATCCCCCTGACTTCCTTGGCGAGTGACATCATCTCCTCCCAGTTTGATGTGAACCATGGGGTGCTGGGAATTGTGGGGAGGAGGGGGCCCTGTCAGAGGACCTGAGACAGCAGCAGCTTCAGACCTGCTCTTTGTTCAGCAGCTGAATCTAAATGCTGCTGAGAGACAACTGCAGTGGACCAATCCGTGTTTCCACTCACAGGATCACAACACGTGTTGGGTGTGGCCGCTCTGACTCCAGAGAACAGGCGTCACATGATGAATCACTGTCAATCATATGGAAGATAGAAACTACACACACAAATGACTGAATGTGCTTTCAGCTCTTGAATTCTAAATATGCTTTGAAGAAAGAGGCAGCCGTCACATCTGGCCTCCACTCACACCTTCTGATGTTTGACATCTTTATGAATCCTTCAGCTGCAGCAGATCACAGGTACAAACAGTTCTTGTGACATGTAACCATGTCTGCCATTCCACTGGATTCAACGGACTAAACCAGAGGTCAGCAACCCGTGTCTCCGGAGCCACGTGTGGCTCTTTCATCCTTCTGTTGTGGCTCCCTGTGACTTTGGAAAATAAATAATGAGTACCGTACTTCCCGCACTATAAGTGAACCTAAAAGCCTTTCATTTTCTCAAAAACCAACAGGGCTCCTTATAATCTGATGCACCTCATATATGGATCAATATTAGTTACCGTATTTTCCGCACCATAAGTCACACTTTAGACGCTGAACTTTTCTCAAAATCGACGGTGCTTCCTTTAATACGGTGCGCCGTGTGTGGACTTCCACAATCTGCTGTGCGCCTTTGCTAAGTGCACTACGGTAAAAGCTCCTCCCGGTTGATTGCGCAACACCGATGCTAGGTATGCCAGGTAACAGCAGAGGTGTGCTGCTAATCACCTCCCCTGAAATGGCCCCGGTAATGTGACAAGAGTATGAATATTTTGTTCAATTAAATTGATGAAACTCACTGTTTTGCTTCCGTTGTCATTTTGTTACTGAATGTTTTAGCATGCGTCTGATAATATGTTGGTTAATTACAGAAATAGACCACGTAATTGAGACTGTTCCCTATAAACGGTGTGTAAAATACGGTATATAAACCCCAAAATAAAGTGAGTTTTCTGACTGTTTTGGTTCCCTTAATGCGCCTTATAACCCGGTGCGCCGGTGTTCTCTGCAGCAGCTCTTCATTTCATAAATGCAACATAGTCTATTTTTTTGTACATATGATGACAGATATATGATGTCAAAATGGGTTGTGGCTCCGGGTGCTTTCTTTTCATTGGGAGACGGTCCCAAATGGCTCTTTGAGGAGAAAAGGTTGCCGACCCCTGGTCTACACACACCAAGTGATGTTAAATGTAGATCAGGGCTTGGTGTTCTTCACCTCAATGTTACAAGTCTATTGACAAACTTGACCTGCTTCAAATCTGGGCTAAACCGACGGCTGCTGACATTCTGCTCGTCTGAAACTTGGCTAAAGAAATCCATCCCAGACAAAGACGTTGCTGTTAAAGGTCACAGTGTTTCCGTGGTGACCGTCCCAGAAAAGGTGTTGGCATAGCAACATCTGTCAGTCAGAAAGTTCATCCCACTCTTCAATCATCTCTTTCCCTCAGTCAATCTGCATTTGTTGCTCTGAACTTGGAGCTTCTTCATGGCTCCTTTCTCACCATCGTAGGCTGCTCTAGAGCGCCCTCTGCTGGTAGTCACACTCTAGCATCATTCAATCAGCAGCTTTCCACTTTTGACTTCAATGACATTCTTCTCCCAGGAGATCTGAACTGGATTGGTTATCTCCTGTCTCTCAGAGGTTTAAATCTCTGTGATTCTTTGAACTCAACACAAATAGTTAACGGGTCAACACGCCCACACCTTAAATGTCCAGAGAAATCTTCTCTTCTTGATTTATTCTGAACTAATTCCCCTCATAAATACTCAGATATTTAAGGTATTTTTCTCAATGATCTGAGCCATCATTGTGTTATAGCTCCTGTCAGACCAGCTAAACTCCCCAAATTAAGGCCCCAGATTATTTTTAAACGGGATTAGAAGCATTTCTGTGAGCAGGGTTTCATCATGATTTATGGCACTTTGATTGGTCCAGGATCTGACTTTTGAATGATGTAGAGCTGGCCTGGAAGTCTTTTCTGCTGCTTTGACTCTGATCATAAATAAACATGCCCCTCTCTGCTCATGTAGAGTGAAGGCTACAAACAATCCTTGGTTCTCCCCTGAACTGTCCAGGCTCCTTAAAGCCAGGGATGAGGCCTGGACTAAGGTCAGAACTTCTACATCCCAGGGTGACTGGCTGATATTCAAACAGCTCACAAATCACTTTACTTCCCTCCTTAAAAAGGCTCAATCTGATTTTGATGTTGATTAAACTACCCAGAACTTCCACCATCCTCAGAAGTTTAGGAAAGGAGTCAAATCTTCATTTGGGGATGAAACCAGAGGAATTTCCTGATGCAGGAATTCTATCTGATAAATCAGCCCCTCTTAATTGTTGGAATGAAGACTTTGTTTGTTCAGGACCTCTGTTGGAGTCCTCACATCCACATCAGTCTAATGTGCAGGGGCTTTGCCCTCAAGCAGCACCTATTCATGCTGTGGCTCCAGGATTTGATCTGACTCCTTGTGAAGGAGCCCAGGTCCATCTGGCTTTAAAGCAACTGGATCTAATAAATCTGCTGGAGCTGACAACCTGGAGCCTCTCTCTTTGAGCTCAGCTGCAGACTTCATAGCAGAACCTCTGTGTCATATTTTCATCTGACTCTTTCTGAAAATGAGATTCTGAGAATATGGAAGTGTGCTGATGTTCTTCCCTGCTGAAAGGTGCTGATCCCTCCGTAGTTCACAACTATGGGTCCATCTCTACGTTGTGTTCTCTCCACAGTTTTAGAAAAGTTGCTGGCTGAACAACTTCCATGTTTTTTGGATCATCTGGTCTTCTCTGTCAACACCAGTCAGGTTGTAGCAAACAGGACAGCAGGAGAACTGCTGCTGTTAAAGTGCTGAAGGACATCATAGAATGTATATATACGCGTATACATCTGCCTGTACAAACAACATGATTGTACTGACAACCACTGCTGTGACACAATGCTGAGGCACTGTCACCGTTGTCTCTTGGTTTGTATCTGAGCTCCATCATTAAAAGAGATTTAGAGGAGATCCTTTTCTTCACTGATATAGAACTATATCCATCTAACATTGATACACATGTTAGAACTGTAAACATGCTCATGATGCTTTTACAGGGGCTTTATTACTAGATTCATACAACCTGTGGAATAGTAAAGTTTGATGCTCCATATCTTAATCACATCTGGACTTACACAGCCTTCCTGCAGTTCCTCACAGCTGGAATCAGTCTGAGTCGTCCCTCCTCTGATGTGTTGTACTTCTCCAGGTTCAGCTCATCCAGAACCTTCTCCGACATCTGCAGCAGGTAGGCCAGACCAGAACAGTGGATCTCTGACAGTTCCTCTGATTTCTTCTCTGACTTCAGGAACTGTTGGATCTCCTGATGGACTGAATCATCCTTCATCTCCACCAGACAGTGGAAGATGTTGATGCTTCTGTCTGGAGAGACTTTATCACTCTTCATCTCCTTCAGGTTGTTGGTGACCCTCTGGATGGTTTCTGGATGGTTGTATGTCTGGTTCAACAGTCTTCTCAAGATTCTCTGATTGGACTCCAGAGAGAGACCATGAAGGAAGCGGACAAACAGGTCCAGGTGTCCATTTGGACTGTTGAGGGATTTCATCATGGCTCCAAGGAGAAAGTCTTCTACACGTTGGATTGGACCATGAGATTTAAATGACCTTGAAAAGAGGGAAGTTTTCTTTGGCTCTGAGTCACTGAGGAAAGACTCTATAACCTCTGTCTTCTTCTCGGTGTAACAGTGGAACATGTAGACTGCAGCCAGAAACTCCTGAATGCTCAGATGAACAAAGCAGTAGACTGATTTCTGGAAGATCACACTCTCTCTTCTGAAGATCTCTGTACAAACTCCTGAGTACACTGACACCTCTGAGACGTCCAGTCCACATCGCTCCAGGTCTCCTGGGTAGAAAACGATGTTTCCATTCTCCAGATGTTCAAACGCCAGCTGGCCCAACTTCAGCAGGACTTCTTTGTCAGCTTTAGTCAGTTCCTCTGGTCTTTGGTGTCCTTCATACTTCTGCTTCTTCCTCTTTGTCTGAACCATCAGGAAGTGTGAGTACAGGTCAGTCAGGGTCTTGGGCAGCTCTCCTCTCTGGTAGGGGGTCAACATGTCCTCCAGAACTGTAGCAGAGATCCAGCAGAAGACCGGGATCAGACACATGATGTGGAGGCTCCTGGAGGCCTTGATGTGGGAGATGATTCTGTTGGACAGATCTTCATCACTGAACCTCCTCCTGAAGTACTCCTCCTTCTGGGAGTCAGTGAAGCCTCGTACTTCTGTCATCCTGTCAACACACCCTGGAGGAATCTGATTGGCTGCTGCAGGTCTGGAGGTGATCCAGATGAGAGCTGAGGGAAGCAGGTTCCCCTGGATGAGGTTCCTCAGGAGCACGTTGACTGATGACACCTGTGTGACATCAGAGATGACCTGCTTGTTGTTGAAATCCAGTGAAAGTCTGCTTTCATCCAGGCCATCAAAGATGAACAGAAGTTTACAGACAGTCAGATCTTCTGCTCTGATCTTCTGTAATGTGGGATGGAAACCACAAAGCAGTGTGAGAAGACTGAACTGCTCATGTTTGATCAAGTTCAGCTCCCTGAATGAGAGCAGGAGCACCAGACTGATGTCTTGGTTCTCCAAACCCTCTGCCCAGTCCAGACTGAACTTCTGCACTGAGAAGGTTTTTCCAACACCAGCGACACCATTTGTCAGAACCACTCTGATCTTCTCGTCTTGGTCACAGAAGGCTTTGAAGATGTGCTGGCACTTGATTGGAGTGTCGTGGAGGCTCTTCTTGGAGGTCATCTCCAGCTGTCTGACCTCATGTTGTGTGTTCACCTCCTCACTTTGTCCCTCAGTGATGTAGAGCTCAGTGTAGATCTTGTTCAGCAGGGTTCCTCTTCCTGCTTCATTAGTTCCTTCAGTCACACGTTCACATCTTCTCTTCACACTGATCTTATGTTCTTCTAAAACCTGCTGCAGTTCACTGACTAAAACCAGAGAGAAGAAAGAAAACACATTATTCCCATCTCTTCTAAAGTCATCAACACAGCTACAAATTCATGACGTCACATGTTGAATTTTCCAGTCAACAATTTTACTTTGTCCAGTCTTCATTTCAGCATCTCTCTGCAGTCTGTCAGAGTGTTCACAAGAGGACTCTCCTGGTGGAGCACACTGGTCCCAGTATGGGGACATGGACTCCTTCCTGTCACTGGGAAACATTTGAAAAATAAAACATCTCCAGATGGAAACTCCCACCCTGCTGATGCTCATGTGACTAACAGTTGTCATCTAGAAACACTAAATCACTCTCTTACCCTGGCTTTGAAGGTCCAGCTTCACCTCTGAAGTTTATAGGTTCATGTTTGGAGTGGTCACTCTTCATGGACACACAGCTGGACACTGGAGACTCTGCTCTGTCCTCCTCCTCCATTCTGCTGAGATGTTTTACACTTACACCACGTTTCTGATGCACACAAATCTAAAACACATCAGACTTTACTCGACGACAAAAGCAAAGTTAACCCTCACACTCCCCAACTCTGACCTGAGCAGTAAAACTCCAAAGGTTCTTCAACACGGACACAAATGACTTCAAATGTTGATTCTGAACACCAGATTGATGAAGGATTTATCTTCTTTTAAAAGCCTTCTTTACACTCGCCCTGCGTCCGTCTTTACTCTTCCTCGAGCTCAAACCGAATACTTTCACTTTCACTTTGAAGCAGTGTTGCCAACTTGGCGATTTTCTCGCTACATTTAGCGACTTTTCAGACCCCTTTAACGACTTTTTTTTTCAAAAAAGCGACGCGCGACAAATCTAGCGACTTTTTCTGGTGTTTGTGGAGAGTTTTCTGGGTTTTGGAGACCGGCGTGTGAACGTATTGCTCACTTCCGGTCCTCGACGCGCTCTCCCGGAAGTCCCTCACCCCGCCCAAAGCGCTCACAGGCGGTGACGTCACACAGCCTCGCGCAGCAGGTGAACTGGGCGCGCGCAAAGCCGCTCGTGGCGGGAGCATGCTGCAAGCCCTTCAGTCACAGTCTGAGTCACGTGCTCACCTCGTCCACGTGTGTGTGGCACGAGCTCAGCATGGAGCTAGTTAGCACAGCGCGGCTAAACACGGTCAAAGATGCAGAAAGGAATCAAACCCTGAGTTCAAAGGCGGCTTGAAGCCCTTTATTGAGACGATACACGGGATACTGCCTGTGCTGTAAGTCTGACTTCTATGTCAAACTTTGTGACATTAAAACACTCAAAGCCTCATAACAGTCACCCCCAATGGGCTCTATTCACGGCTGTGCGCGTGACGTAGACGCGGGTTTATGACGCAGTTATGCGAAATAGGTGATGACGTCACTTAGTGACCTTTAGCGACCTTTGGGACAGCCAATAGCTACTTCCCTTACTGAGGAGTTGGCACCACTGCCCTCCACTACACATTTAATTTGGAAATCTTTTATTTTCTTACAGCAAAGAGCAAAAATGTACAATATGAACAATCACCCTTCACCACATGCACAGTACACGTAATTGTGTACTCTCGCTCTCACAAGGCATTCAGGTGAGACCTCCTCCATCCCTGTAGACCCGGTGCAGCGAAGCGCCCCCTGCTGGTCAGAGTCACACACCGCATACACACTGTTGATGACGCAGATGTTTCTGAGACGCGTCTGAGATCATCTCTTCATCTTCAGGAGCTTTATTGACTGAATAATGAGAGGTTCTGAAGGAAAATGAAGCGACGCTCAAACTCAGGTTTGTGTGGATTTTGAATCGACCAAGTTTTCAGTCTCAAATATGCTTCTGTTTTTATTGGGGTTTAAAAACTCCTGAAAAGATGTGTGCCTCAGTTGAAAGACTAAATTAGCCGGATATGACCTTGTTTGAGAAAATGTGACACATTCATCGATTTCTAACGGACTAAATGAAGAAAAGGTTCTTGAGACCATCATGTTATGAAGAAATGTGACCACTAGAGGGCGACACATGCTGTCAACGTGAGAGACAGTGTGGAAAAGTAACTTGAATTCTGAACACCCTGTTAAATTCAACCCTCTTTGATATGATCATGTAAAACAGTTAGCTATTATTTCCAGCACAGTTAAAGTGTTTCAACAATAGTGTTTTATTTCTGCTGCTGTGGTGACAGTGAAAACCTTTTTTCTGGTGGAATTATCAGGCAGAGCTGCTGTGTGTGTTGAGACATGTTGTGATCACAGCTGCTGGAGTGAAGGAACATGATCCACTTATTGTTTAACACAGTTGCAGTTTCTCTGTTGTCTCCTACCAAGTGGCTTCACTAGGCCTATTTTGGGGGGCTGAAGCCCACCTAAAATATTCTTATTATTCTTTACATCAAAGTTCTGACACATTCAATATAAAGTGTCCAGAAGACGAGTCAAATAAATAATGACAGAAGCTGTAATCATTGACATAAATGTGATCATAATCCTGTCAGTTTCCATTCTCTTCATAGTGCAGGGATGTCCAAGCTCTTCCACAAAGAGCCGTGTGGCTGCAGGTTTCTGTTCCAACCCAGCAACAGCACACCAGACTGGACTCTTTTCATCACCTGACCTGAGTCTTCACACAGCTGACTGGTCAGAGTGGGAGCGCTTGACTGGTTGGAACTGTGTGGCGACAAGGAGATTTTCAACCAGGAGAGAAATTGCTGGGTTTATCAGTCACCAACAAGTGTTCACTGTTTTCACAGCTTGTGCCCAGTTACAGTTTCTCAGGTGGACAGAACTGTAGAGATCAGCCATTTCATGTCAGTGAAACCACGTGGGTCACTTGGAATAGATATGTGCATACAAGACTTGGACGCACCACAAAAACGCAAGCATGGAGAGTTTTTTAGCTAAACGGCCCTAAACCGTTTCCCATTCATTTTCAATGGTAGTGCCTAAACCACGACGGATGCAATATATTTCCGGCCGCTATCATCCGGTGGCCCTGTTTTGCCGTTTACGCGAAGAGCGGGTGCCATGACTGCATGTTGCACGACTGTACATAGTTCTGAAATGTAATGCTGCACTACTACACACAGTTCTGAAACATCATGTTGAACTCCTGTAAATAGTTCTGAAATTAATGTTGAACTCCTGTAAATAGTTCTGAAACATCATGTTGAACTCCTGTAAATAGTTCTGAAATGTAATGTTGAATTCCTGTAAATAGTTCTGAAATGTAATGATTCACTCCTGTAAATAGTTCTGAAATGTAATGTTGAATTCCTGTAAATAGTTCTGAAATGTAATGATTCACTCCTGTAAATAGTTCTGAAATGTAATGTTGAATTCCTGTAAATAGTTCTGAAATGTAATGATTCACTCCTGTAAATAGTTCTGAAATGTAATGATTCACTCCTGTACACAGTTTGAGATTTAATGTTTTATGAGTGTGTTTGTGTTTAAATAAAATTGAATTTCCCACTTTGGTCCATACTCTTGTCAACATATATGTCTTCTCAAAAGCCAATTAAAGGCAGCAGAGTCCTGAGTTGAAAACAATATCTAAAGTACTGAAGTATAATATTAACAATTCTAATATTCCATCTGTCTATTAATATCCCCAACTGAATTAGTTCCCCACCTGTCTCCTCAGATTATTTGTAGCAGAATAAGGGAATATGGGAGCATTTCCCTGATGAGGGAATTTTATTTCCAAGGGCAGGTTAGACTGGTTTTAAAGGTCATTTTAGCACTTTTAGAAGGAACCAGATTCTGCCAGGAGACTTCTCAGATCACTCCGTGGTGTCCTGTTGTGTTTTTATTGGTAGGACTGTGCTGAAGTAGATGTTAGGCAGCTTTGTCAACAGTCTGACTGTTGTGAGGGTGAGACTGAGTCACCACCACCGTCTCAAGAACTTTAGAAATAGAAAGGTTAGATATGGGCCTAGAGTTTGTAACACATCTGGATCACATGATGTTTTTTAAGCAGCGGTTTGATTACTGCAACCTTGTAAGACAAGGGTTCAAAACCTGTGGCTCAAGAGCTGAAGAGAGAATTGATCTGGCCAAGAACAGAACTTCCAATCAGTGGGAACATCTCCTTTATGAAGTGGGTTGGGATGGGGTCTAAAGGACTGGTGGTAGACTTGTACACTAGGGTCAAGGGTTAAAGGAGTACAAGGGCTCAGCGGTGAACCCATCTGCTCCTCCTGTACCAGCAGACCTTTCTGCTGTCTTCTCTCTCATAATAACTTCAGTAGTGAAGGAGCTCAGAGAGTCTTCACTATCAGGTGGAGAAGGAACACGTGGATCCAAATCCCTGAGACTCCTGGTTCATCTGGCTACACTGCTGGACAGAGACCTGGCCTTGTTCTGGTTTTCCTGATGTGGCGGGGCGGTAAGTTTTGGGAAAGGTGCGGACAACGCCACCTGGGGTATTTCGCCCCAGGAACTAGTTTTGATGGGTGTGGTGCAGTTCACACCTGGTAAAAGGTCACACAGGTTCAAAGATACACAATGATTGGCTGAGACGTGCTTTCCAAAGTGGAACCGATTTTATTTTGGTCCTTGCTGCTACTTAAAAACAAACAAATAAATTCACACAGTCAGTGCTTCACTATTGCTGGGCTAAATCAAAAGAAAGCATCACTAAACTAGACACAACTTTATGGAATGGGGCTTGGGCTTACCACGGCCAGCAGGGGAAAACTCTATGTAACACCACGTGAAAAATCAGGGACACCCAGAGTGCACTTCACTGCAAAATAAATACCACCACCAAGGGATCTGGCTGCCACACACTGGGGGCCCCCAGCTCCTGTTCAACACACAAAAAGAAACACAAAACCATTACAAGCCCAGCAATAGAACTATGAACAAAATGGAATCAAATATTCAAAGAAAATGATCCAAACACAAAAACACAACGAAATAAACCCAGGTCAAATACAAAATACACACTAAAAAGATTATCTTGACAACAAAACAGTGAACAATATGCAAACAGTAAAACAGGTTGTGACTCAAACCTTCAGGCCTACTGCACACAACGACCAGCAGGCTGGAATCGGCAGCCTAACAGGCCACGCCCCCGCGTGCTTTTGCTGGCACAAAGCCCGCCTGATCAGAACGGCATATTCAAATAAAAGGACACAAACACACGACGACAAAACAGCAGCTCTCATGGGAGTGGCGGCCGCCATGAGCAGGGCCGCACACCGAGGCTCTGAGCCCAAAGATGAGTTAGCGTGGGAAAACTGAACACGGAGGTCGATTGCGCTACCGCCGCATGGAGAGCTCGCAGATGAGAAAAGAAAACGGCGCAACGAGCCGATCCCACGCAGAGCGGAAGCACTGTCATCTGCTGTCAGTCAGACAACGCACACGCATTCAAACAGTCGCCGAGGACCAGGCTCCAGCAACAAAGCCGATCCATCTCCCACGCTGCAGCCTCTCCCAGCTGAGCCACGCCCTTGGCTTTCAGGAGGTGACTCTGGGACAGGTGTGCGCCAGCACACTTCTACTCCCAAGCGCCGCCTTCCAATCAAGACAGCAGCAGGAGAGAGAGAGAGAAGGAGCGAGAGGACGGAGCAGAGCGCCCTCATCCTGCTACATACAGACTGATCAAAACTTGATGAACTGGTGTGACTGGAAAAAAACAAAACAAAAAAGGCGAATGTGAAAGTATTCACTCCAGACCCGGCAGCACGACGGAAGAGAGACAAAGGGTGAGTCTAAAAGAGAGATTTTATAGAGGAGAAATAAGGAAAATATTTGAAGACATTTTTTTTCCAGTGTTGAAGGTCTGTTGGACTTTGAACACTTGTTTTGGTGTTCAGGTTGGACTTGCAGAGTTTGAAGTCGTTAACTTTGTTGTTGTTGAGTCAAATTCCATGTATTTTTCTATTTGTTTTGTTTAAAACAAATGCCTATTTTGTCCAGTGGAAATAGGTTTCAACAGTATGGAGGAAGAGGACATAGCAAAGTATCCAGTGTCCAGCTGTGTATCTATTAAGGGTGAAGAATCCAAAAACAAACCTGGGAATCTCAAAGATGAAGCTGGATCTTCAAACCCAAAGTAAGAAAACTGATTTTGTGTTAAAATAAAGTCCTCCTGCTGGACAAAAGTTAAGCTACAGATGGAACAGCTCTTAGCTCCTCGCTTCAGTTTGGTCACATAACCTTATTATTATTGTAGTGGTAGTTGTAGTAGTGGTAGTACTATTAGTAATGGCTTCATTCAGCCTCTCCTGGATCATGATTTTTAATATTAAAAAGCACATCTCAGTTTTCGCTGTGGTCTGGGTGTGGTGATGATGATCTTTAAAAGCGTGACAGTTTCTGATAAGATCTCTTCTAGGTTGTTTTCCGTGAACAGCTGGAATGTCTTCAGCTTCCATTCAGCATTGGGTAGACCTGGGTAGAAATGATTTGCAATGCATCTTCAGGAAATGACCTGTAATATTCTTCAAACATGGACCTCTGCATCATGGTTGCACAGACAAGATGGTCTGTGAAGGAAAGGTGTTCCCTGGTGTGTCCCAGAATGGTGCTGCAGACCTAAAGAGAATAATATAATAATAAATATATAAAATAAATCCATAATTAACCTAAAATTGTTAAGACAACACACTTTTTTGCTGCATGATTTTTGAAAAAATATCTTGCTGTTATTTTGACCACTGCAAAAATATGAGTTGAAACATGTTAAAATAATTTTCATTGTTATTACGCCCCCCCCATACACACACACACACACACCTATACACACACCTATACACACACACACACACAGGTGATAGGCTGGACATATGTCTGCAACATATTATTGATATTGTGGCAGGACGGAGGAATCACTCGGTGAGACGAGGTGCATCAACACAGACGTTTATTAGTTGCTCACACACAACTCCGAAGACACTGACCAGTCGTGTCTTTTCGCGCCAGAACCAGGGGTTAAACCACGCCCCTTTCCCATGACCCTCTGGGGTGAGAGGAACACCCCCAGCAACTGCCACAATATATTTAACATAGTATTTCAAAACACATTTCTCCTTAAACCAATAGTACAAACTAAGATGAAACTACGACAGATTTCTACAACATAAACTCACTTCTTCTGTAACCCTTTGGCGATCATCTGAACGGATCGTCTGAGTACCACATGCCTCTTTGATGAGAGAGCCAGCTTTGCTTACACATGGCATGAGAGAATTTCTGTGAGGGATAAAGAAAAGTCATCATGATAATAAAAAATATGAAGAGATAATGAAAATGAAATATAAAGTGAATGATCATATTACTCACAGAAATACTTATTACCTGATATTTTGTATGTCCTGTTTGAAATGCTGGATGCTCGCATTGATATGGACTGAGTCAATATTCTTCGACTGGAGCTGTGTATAGACGAGTGAACTTAAAGTCCTGATGTTCAGAAATAACTTAAAGTCCTGATGTTCCTGAAGCATAGCCAAGGGTCCTGCCTCTCTGATGCTATTGGGTTCAAAGTAACCTGAACCTCATATCTTCTCAAAACATTGAATAAGATTCTCCCTCAGAGCAGCATGGTGGTGTGGTGGTTAGCACCAGCAAGGGTGGGGACTCCCTCTGCCTGCGTGCATCAATCTGGTGTTCAGGATCAACATTTGAAGTCATTTGTGTCCGTGTTGAAGAACCTTTGGAGTTTTACTGCTCAGGTCAGAGTTGGGGAGTGTGAGGGTTAACTTTGCTTTTGTCGTCGAGTAAAGTCTGATGTGTTTTAGATTTGTGTGCATCAGAAACGTGGTGTAAGTGTAAAACATCTCAGCAGAATGGAGGAGGAGGACAGAGCAGAGTCTCCAGTGTCCAGCTGTGTGTCCATGAAGAGTGACTGGTCCAAAGTTGAACCTATAAACTTCAGAGCTGAAGCTGGACCTTCAAAGCCAGGGTAAGAGAGTGATTTAGTGTTTCTAGATGACAACTGTTAGTCACATGAGCATCAGCAGGGTGGGAGTTTCCATCTGGAGATGTTTTATTCAACTCTTCAAGTCATTTGATCTCTTTCACATCAGTCTAAAAACCATGAACCTGATGACAAACATGTACGACACACTTTCTAATGATCAGTGACAGCGTCAGTGATGAGCTACGTTTTATCGCGCTGTTGTCTGGGAATATTCGTCACAAGAGGAAACAAGAAATAAGCTCTTATTTTGTTTGTTTTTGTCAAAGAGCCAAAATCATAAATTCCCCCAGCGTTGGCCAGTTGCTCCCACACAATAAAAGCATACATTCAAGTATGTGGAAAATAGAAATGAATATAAGAATGTAAAGAATGATCATTAAAATGGGAACAGAGGTCCTGATGATTGATTTGCTGTATAAATTGGTGTAAACCCAGATCCATGTAGAAATCCCTGGGATGTTTAATGAGGGACTATTGATGACAACGTTCAGGCACAGCGACACCTGCTGGTCACGTTAATCTCCACTTTCAGAGCTCTTCTTCTTGAGAAATCTTTCTCTCGCTCAATAGAGACTTTGGTAAGAAAACCTGCTTTAATTTACTAAATATACATGGTTCATTACAGTCTATGAGAGGTAAATCATGAAGGAAATTAAGTCTGTTCAGGGCCTGCCTGGAGCTAGACCTTTATTTTGAAGGGCACTGCACAGAGGGCTCCGAAGTCTAAATATGTAGTGGATTTCTGCTCTTTGACCAAAAACCAACCTTCCTTCTTTGTCGTTTTTCCTTCTTTGTCGTTTTTTGAACAAAACTAAAAACCATTCCGTTTCTTGTTTCTCTTGTGTCAATGATTCCCCCAAACCAATAAAAGGTACCTGGGCCGTCAGTCAAGCTCATCCAACAGAATTGATGAAAAAACCCTTTGAATCAACAGATGAACACAGAGCTGTTCAATAGTAACAGATCAGAAGAGGACAGACAGATAAAGATTTAAAGCTCCTTAAAGCTGAAGAAGATACAGGAAGTCCCAATAGTTTGATGAGAGTTGTAGCGCCCTCTACCGGACAAGGTTTGAACTGCAGGTGGATCAGCTTTGATCTCCTCAGTTTAGTCACACAAAGCTGGAGCCTCATTTATCTTTGTGGACACACCTTTTTACAGCCTTATCCTCCCATTTTGTGTGAACACACTTTTCTTTTCTCACTTTTCTTGTTCACTTCTGAAGAGTAGTTACATGAAAACACAAACAACACAACGTGATCTCCATTTCTCAGAGCCTTCCCATCTCATTCAGAGCTCAATGCATTCTTTCATCTATTTCTTTAAAGGTTTCCTCCTCAGTCTTTTACAATATACTTTCCACCCAGGCTTTGAAGGACACAGTGTGTGTGTGTGTGTGTGTGTGTGTGTGTGTGTGTGTGTGTGTGTGTGCGTGTGCGTGTGTGTGTGTGTAGAGAAAGTCCTCTCACAGGCGGCTGGACTGAAAGAGCATCAGAAGGAACTTGTAGGCCAGTCTGATGGCATGAGGAGCATCAGTCAGTCAGAATTCATCACTTTAATGTGGTTTTCTTCAGCTGTTAAAAGGCTCAATACAGGAATGTAGAAACACAACAGGGACACAGGAGCTAAAGCCTCTATATTAAATCTTCTCTTTTGAACCTTGAACACAGACTCTCTCCTGAAATAGAGAAATGTGTGCATTCTTCTGCTCAGTCACAGTGATGTTCTTTTGACTTGATAAAGCACATTCATGATGTATGCAGGTATGCTGTCCCATTGCTGATAGGCCATCCTGACAGGCCCATGGAGGCACTGCTTACTAACCTGCTGTGGACATGCTGCTCGCTCCCCTCGTCCATGCTGACCTTAGCCCCTCCACCACGGAAAACCTCTGGCTCTTTAGCACATCTGGCTGCATCCTGGCCTGCAACTAGTTTCTTTTTCACCCTTAGTTTTCAGGCTCCATCCGTCTCTTTGTCCGGCTTCTTTCTTTTGGACATTCTAACCTGTTTCTTGAATCAAGTTATTTCTGATTTGTCAGCGTATTCACTACTTTATATTTGTGTTTCTGCTCTAGCACTAAAAGAGTATAAGTGGTGATTTTATTTTGGAGGAGTGGAGCGGAAGTTGTTTGTGTAATGCCCTTGAGACCAGAAGAAGAGTTCCAAACCAACAATTCACTTTTGCAGACAACCAACCCTCCGTGTTTTATTTCATGATCCATCAGTATTCAGACTTATAACGCTCCGTTACAGCATGTTTGCACATTAACCCCGCTCCTCTTTTTGAATTCATTCAAAAACAACAACAAAAACAGGAAAACAACAGTTTAATAAGTGACTGATCAACTGAACCAATTACATCAGGATCAGCTCAAAGTGAGAGGAGCCCTCAGATCCCCCTGAATAATCCAAATATGAGATGATCCAGTCTGACGTTCCACTCTGGGGCAGACTGCTGCGGCCAACCGCGGCTGTTTGAGGCTTCAAAAAGAAAAGAGCCAGCCAGACCCAAACCCAGCCGTCCATGCCAAAGCACCTGACTACCATCAATTTAGACATCAAGGAACCATGTTCACCATGTGAAGCACAAGATGTCAACTTGAACATTTCCTGAGGTCACGTGTTCATTCAGTTTGTTTTATCTCCAGAAAACTGAAGCTGACAGAGTCTCCAGTGTCCAGCTGTGTGTCCATGAAGAGTGACCACTCCAAAGGTACACCTTTAGACTTCAGAGGTGAAGCTGGACCTTCAAAGCCAAAGTAAGAAAACTGATTTAGTGTTTCTAGATGACAACTGTTAGTCACATGAGCATCAGCAGGGTGGGAGTTTCCATCTGGAGATGTTTTATTCAACTCTTAAACTACAGGTTTATTACAAGCTGATGTCCACAGTGGTCACCTCATTTTAGATTGATCACATCTGGATTCTACAAGTTCTCCTTGCTGGACCTTCATGTTCAACATTTCATGTTAAATCTTAAATGATTCTTCATCTCAGTTGTACTGAACTTTATTTAACAGCATGTGTTCCAATGGTAGTTGTGTCTCAGTTCTCTCCAGAAACCCAGAGCCTGAATATAGATCAGATACAGTCATATGTGGATAATGCTGATTGAAAAGAGGAAAAAGGATCATGTTCTTTAGACTGAAAGATGAATTCAGACAGAAGAATATTCTCTTAAACTCAGTCATGATCATGTCATTTTCAGAAGAATGACCTCTAAATCCATCCCAAATGTTTCCCAGTGACAGGAAGGAGTCCATGTCCCCATACTGGGACCAGTGTGCTCCACCAGGAGAGTCCTCTTGTGAACACTCTGACAGACTGCAGAGAGATGCTGAAATGAAGACTGGACAAAGTAAAATTGTTGACTGGAAAATTCAACATGTGACGTCATGAATTTGTAGCTGTGTTGATGACTTTAGAAGAGATGGGAATAATGTGTTTTCTTTCTTCTCTCTGGTTTTAGTCAGTGAACTGCAGCAGGTTTTAGAAGAACATAAGATCAGTGTGAAGAGAAGATGTGAACGTGTGACTGAAGGAACTAATGAAGCAGGAAGAGGAACCCTGCTGAACAAGATCTACACTGAGCTCTACATCACTGAGGGACAAAGTGAGGAGGTGAACACACAACATGAGGTCAGACAGCTGGAGATGACCTCCAAGAAGAGCCTCCATGACACTCCAATCAAGTGCCAGCACATCTTCAAAGCCTTCTGTGACCAAGAGGAGAAGATCAGAGTGGTTCTGACAAACGGTGTCGCTGGTGTTGGAAAAACCTTCTCAGTGCAGAAGTTCAGTCTGGACTGGGCAGAGGGTTTGGAGAACCAAGACATCAGTCTGGTGCTCCTGCTCTCATTCAGGGAGCTGAACTTGATCAAACATGAGCAGTTCAGTCTTCTCACACTGCTTCATGGTTTCCATCCAACATTACAGAAGATCAGAGCAGAAGATCTGACTGTCTGTAAACTTCTGTTCATCTTTGATGGTCTGGATGAAAGCAGACTTTCACTGGATTTCAACAACAAGGAGGTCATCTCTGATGTCACACAGGTGTCATCAGTCAACGTGCTCCTGAGGAACCTCATCCAGGGGAACCTGCTTCCCTCAGCTCTCATCTGGATCACCTCCAGACCTGCAGCAGCCAATCAGATTCCTCCAGGGTGTGTTGACAGGATGACAGAAGTACGAGGCTTCACTGACTCCCAGAAGGAGGAGTACTTCAGGAGGAGGTTGAGTGATGAAGATCTGTCCAACAGAATCATCTCCCACATCAAGGCCTCCAGGAGCCTCCACATCATGTGTCTGATCCCGGTCTTCTGCTGGATCTCTGCTACAGTTCTGGAGGACATGTTGACCACAGAGCAGAGAGGAGAGCTGCCCAAGACCCTGACTGACCTGTACTCACACTTCCTGATGGTTCTGACAAAGAAGAAGAAGCAGAAGTATGAAGGACACCAAAGACCAGAGGAACTGACTGAGGCTGACAAAGAAGTCCTGCTGAAGTTGGGCCAGCTGGCGTTTGAACATCTGGAGAATGGAAACATCGTTTTCTACCCAGAAGACCTGGAGCGATGTGGACTGGACGTCTCAGAGGTGTCAGTGTACTCAGGAGTTTGTACAGAGATCTTCAGAAGAGAGAGTGTGATCTTCCAGAAATCAGTCTACTGCTTTGTTCATCTGACCATTCAGGAGTTTCTGGCTGCAGTCTACATGTTCCACTGTTACACCAAGAAGAAGACAAAGGTTATAGAGTCTTTCCTCAGTGACTCAGAACTAAGATCATCTTCCTTGTTCTGTTCTGTAAACGTCTTTCTTGAGAGAGCCATGATGAAATCCCTCAAGAGTCCAAATGGACACCTGGACCTGTTTGTCCGCTTCCTTCATGGTCTCTCTCTGGAGTCCAATCAGAGAATCTTGAGAGGACTGTTGAACCAGACAGACAACCGTCCAGAAACCATCCAGAGGGTCATCAACAACCTGAAGGAGATGAAGAGTCATAACGTCTCTCCAGACAGAAGCATCAACATCTTTCACTGTCTGATGGAGATGAAGGATGATTCAGTCCATCAGGAGATCCAACAGTTCCTGAAGTCAGAGAAGAAATCAGGGAAGAGACTGTCAGAGATCCACTGTTCTGCTCTGGCCTACCTGCTGCAGATGTCAGAGGAGGTTCTGGATGAGCTGGACCTGGACAAGTACAACACATCAGTGGAGGGACGACTCAGACTGATTCCAGCTGTGAGGAACTGCCGGAAGGCTGTGTAAGTCCAGATGTGATTAAGATATGGAGCATCAAATTTTACTATTCCACAGGTTGTATGAATCTAGTAATAAAGCCCCTGTAAAAGCATCATGAGCATGTTTACAGTTCTAACATGTGTATCAATGTTAGATGGATATAGTTCTATATCAGTGAAGAAAAGGATCTCCTCTAAATCTCTTTTAATGATGGAGCTCACATACAAACCAAGAGACAACGGTGACAGTGCCTCAGCATTGTGTCACAGCAGTGGTTGTCAGTACAATCATGTTGTTTGTACAGGCAGATGTATACGCGTATATATACATTCTATGATGTCCTTCAGCACTTTAACAGCAGCAGTTCTCCTGCTGTCCTGTTTGCTACAACCTGACTGGTGTTGACAGAGAAGACCAGATGATCCAAAAAACATGGAAGTTGTTCAGCCAGCAACTTTTCTAAAACTGTGGAGAGAACACAACGTAGAGATGGACCCATAGTTGTGAACTACGGAGGGATCAGCACCTTTCAGCAGGGAAGAACATCAGCACACTTCCATATTCTCAGAATCTCATTTTCAGAAAGAGTCAGATGAAAATATGACACAGAGGTTCTGCTATGAAGTCTGCAGCTGAGCTCAAAGAGAGAGGCTCCAGGTTGTCAGCTCCAGCACATTTATTAGATCCAGTTGCTTTAAAGCCAGATGGACCTGGGCTCCTTCACAAGGAGTCAGATCAAATCCTGGAGCCACAGCATGAATAGGTGCTGCTTGAGGGCAAAGCCCCTGCACATTAGACTGATGTGGATGTGAGGACTCCAACAGAGGTCCTGAACAAACAAAGTCTTCATTTCAACAATTAAGAGGGGCTGATTTATCAGATAGAATTCCTGCATCAGGAAATTCCTCTGGTTTCATCCCCAAATGAAGATTTGACTCCTTTCCTAAACTTATGAGGATGGTGGAAGTTCTGGGTAGTTTAATCAACATAAATTCATCTAGGCTTCATCTTTAAGGAGCCTGGACAGTTCAGGGGAGAACAAAGGATGGCTGAATTTTGGGAGTTTAGTTTATCTGACAGGAGCTATAATTGAGAAAATTACCAAGGTCTGAGTATTTATGAGGGGAATCAGTTCAGAATAAATCTAAAATGAAAGCTCCATTCAGATTGACTGCTGAAGGAAAGAGATGATTGAAGAGAGACACATTTTCTGGCTGACATATGTTCCTATGCCAACACCTTTTCTGAGATGGTCACCCTGGAAACATCATGAGCTTTAACAGTAACGTCTTTGCCTAGACGATGTTGCATTTATGAAATGAAGAGCTGCTGCAGAGAACACCGGCACACCGGGTTATAAGGCGCATTAAGTGAACCAAAACAGTCTGAAAGCTCACTTTATTTTGGGGTTTATATACCGTATTTTACACACCGTTTTATAGGGAACAGTCTCAATTACGTGGTCTATTTCTGTAATTAACCAACATATTATCAGACGCATGCTGAAAAATACAGTAACAAGATGACAACGGAAGCAGAACAGTGAGTTTCATCAATTTAATTAAACAAAATATTCATACTCTTGTCACTTTACCGGGGCCATTTCAGGGGAGGTGATTAGCAGCACACCTCTGCTCTTACTTACCATACCGAGCATCGGTGTTGCGCAATCAATCGGAGGAGCTTTTACCGTAGTGCACTTAGCAAAGGCGCACAGCAGATTGTGGAAGTCCACACACCGCGCACCGTATTAAAGGAAGCACCGTCGATTTTGAGAAAAGTTCAGCGTCTAAAGTGTGACTTATGGTGCGGAAAATACGGTAACTAATATTGATCCATATATGAGGCGCATCAGATTATAAGGAGCCCTGTTGGTTTTTGAGAAAATGAAAGGCTTTTAGGTTCACTTATAGTGCGGGAAATACGGTACTCATGATTTATTTTCCAAAGTCACAGGGAGCCACAACAGAAGGATGAAAGAGCCACACGTGGCTCCGGAGACACGGGTTGCTGACCTCTGGTTTAGTCCGTTGAATCCAGTGGAATGGCAGACATGGTTACATGTCACAAGAACTGTTTGTACCTGTGATCTGCTGCAGCTGAAGGATTCATAAAGATGTCAAACATCAGAAGGTGTGAGTGGAGGCCAGATGTGACGGCTGCCTCTTTCTTCAAAGCATATTTAGAATTCAAGAGCTGAAAGCACATTCAGTCATTTGTGTGTGTAGTTTCTATCTTCCATATGATTGACAGTGATTCATCATGTGACGCCTGTTCTCTGGAGTCAGAGCGGCCACACCCAACACGTGTTGTGATCCTGTGAGTGGAAACACGGATTGGTCCACTGCAGTTGTCTCTCAGCAGCATTTAGATTCAGCTGCTGAACAAAGAGCAGGTCTGAAGCTGCTGCTGTCTCAGGTCCTCTGACAGGGCCCCCTCCTCCCCACAATTCCCAGCACCCCATGGTTCACATCAAACTGGGAGGAGATGATGTCACTCACCAAGGAAGTCAGGGGGATGAGTTCAGGTGTGTTCTTCCAGGACTGTGCTGGGGACACTTTCTGATTTCAAACAGCCAAACTACAAGAGTTGATTACAATGTAGAGATCAAGAGAACTTTGACAGGTCCAGGAGATCAGGCTGAATCATGTGGTGGATCAGAATTACTGTCCATGACTGAACAGTCAGTCAACAAACATGAGTGGCTGTTTCACAGTCAATAAAGACACATTTAGTGCCATGCAGTGATCTCCTCAGGTAAATGCTCACTGATATGAACAATGGTGATCTTCTGGGAGTGTCCTCTACAAGGTTTTTGATTCCATTCATGAAGGTCAAAGGTCACTGTGTTCACAGTTACTGGTGGGAAATTCATGTTAAAACTGTGTCTCTTTAGTTTGTAGTGTAAAGTTTGTGGTGTAAAGCTGCAGGTTTTGTTTTACTTTTGATGTAAAAGACAAATATATGTTTATATTTAAGTGTTGAATGATGTCAACACAATCATTTTCTTCGTCATCACAGATTTAATAACATCAGACTGTCAGAGACTCACTGTAAAGTCGTTGCCTCAGCTCTGAAGTCCAACCCCTCCCATCTGACACAACTGGACCTGAGCATCATCGACCTGCAGGGTTCAGGAGAGAAGCTGCTCTGTTCTGGACTGGAGAGTCCAAACTGTAAACTGGAGACTCTCAGGTCAGTTCCTGTATTTTCCTGTTTCATGATTGTTCATTAAGTATATATGATACATGTGTCCAGCCACAGAAAAACCAGGAACAAGTCTCCTGAGGGACATTTGGAGTTATTTCCAGATTGTGGAAGTGTAGTTTCTAATCTTTCCAATGATGTCTAACACATGGAAATGTGAACATGTTTGAAGAAGATAAGACCATTTCAATGTAGACACTCCTCAAACCAGTTTAGTGAGAAATCCAGCCTGAAAGTGTTTCACCTACCTGGGGAGCCAGGTAACAATGGTGCTCATTTAAAACCAGTTCCACCAGTCCAAACCCCTACTGGTCCAGCTGTGAGTGACAACTGGTGTCTGTTAGCCCACAGAGAGAAACTATTGTAGTAGTTGAACAATGGTTGTCAATAGCAGGTCTACGGACCCCCATAGGTCTTTGAAGAGGTCCCAGGGTCCCCAGAGAAAAGACTGAATGTAGTTGATGTTGATGTAGCATTATTTTCTTGAAGCACTTCAGAGGACTGATCAGAATCACAAGTTACTTTATTGAGCACCAGAGGACACGACAAAAAGGACATGAATACAAATACAAACAAGAAAGGGAGTGCTTTAACACACACACACACACACACACACAGACACACACACACACACAGACACACACACAAACACACACACACAGACAGAGACACACACACACACAGACAGAGACCCACAGACACACACAGACAGACACACACACACACAGACAGAGAGACACACACACACAGACAGAGAGACACACAGACACCCACAGAGAGACACAGCAAGACACAATGACACACAGAGACACACAGAGACACACAGAGACACATCTCAAACAGACTGTTCCTCTGCAGGTGCTCCAGTAACTGAGTCACCACCACCTTCTCAAGAATTTTAGAAATAAAAGGAAGGTTGGATATCGGCCTATAATTTACTAACACTTCAGGATCCAGTGATGGTTTTTTAAGCAATGGCTTAATCACTGCCACCTTGTAGGACCGGGATACATAACCTGTTACTAAGGAACCATTGATCTGGTCCAGGATAGGACTGCCTATCAATGGTAGAACATCCTTCAACAGGTGTGTTGGGATGGGGTCTAAAAGACACGTGGTGGTCTTGGATTTCTGAATTAGTGAAGACGCCTCAGAGAAATATATAGGGCTGAAGGAGTTTACGGGCTCGTTGAAAACCCTGTATGTTCCCACAGACAGCACATCTGGTGATGGTCCAGATGTTGGGTTGGCCTGGTTAGCGTTCTCTCTGATAGCTAGAACTTTATCAGTGAAGAAGCTCATGAAGTCTTCACCAGTAAGGGAGGAAGGGATACATGGGTCTAAAACACTGTGACTCTTGGTTAGTTTGGCCACGGTGCTGAAAAGAAACCTGGGGTTATTCTTGTTTTCTTCAATTAAAGAAGAAAAATAAGCTGTTCTAGCCTTGCGAAGGGCCTTTTTGTAAACTAATAGACAGTCTTTCCAGGCTACATGACAGCTGTCTATTTTACAGGAATGCCACTTTCTTTCTAATCTTCACACTTTCTGCTTGAGGGTCCTGATATGTGAATTATACCAGGGGGCACACCTCCTTTGATTTACTGTTTTCTTTTTCAGGGGGGCAACAGAATGAAGTGTGATTCTCAGTGAGGCTGCTGCACCTTCAGCAATAGAGTCAACCTCTGTAGGGCTAAGATTATAATGATTGATCCCTGGGGAAACACACGGTGGTCCTGGGATTAGCACAGGGATCACTTACTTAAACTTAGCTACAGCATTATCTGAAAGACATCTGCTATAGTAAGACTTTGTTCTGAGCACAGAAGAATCCTTAATCATAAATGTGAAAGTGATCAAAGAATGATCTGACAGGAGTGGGTTCTGAGGAAACACTGACACATGTTCTACCTCTACACCATAAGTCAGAACTAGATCTAGGGTGCGGTAGATCTAGGGTGCGGTAGGTCTAGGGTGCGGTAGATCTAGGGTGCGGTAGGTCTAGGGTGCGGTAGGTCTAGGGTGCGGTAGGTCTAGGGTGCGGTAGGTCTAGGGTGCGATAGATCTAGGGTGCGGTAGGTCTAGGGTGCGGTAGGTCTAGGGTGCGGTAGGTCTAGGGTGCGGTAGATCTAGGGTGTGGTAGGTCTAGGGTGTGGTAGATCTAGGGTGTGGTAGGTCTAGGGTGTGGTAGGTCTAGGGTGTGGTAGATCTAGGGTGCGGTAGGTCTAGGGTGCGGTAGATCTAGGGTGCGGTAGGTCTAGGGTGCGGTAGATCTAGGGTGCGGTAGATCTAGGGTGCGGTAGATCTAGGGTGTGGTAGGTCTAGGGTGTGGTAGGTCTAGGGTGTGGTAGGTCTAGGGTGTGGTAGATCTAGGGTGTGGTAAACTGTGGAACCGTGTCTCAAGCTCACCAAGTCTCTCCTCCAGAACCTTTAATAAACTGCACTTTCTGCACTTATCCCCTTCACTAAAGGAGGTAGAGGAGTAACTAAACATTTCACACACTGAACAAGCAAAGATACCGGGTGAGACAGACAGTGAGGCCATGCTAATGCTAATAATGGGCGGAGCCCTGTGTTTGTTTGGAACTCACGTGACCGGAATGGGAGGGGACCAACAAGAATTCCCCAGACTGAACACCTTGCGAAGCTCGGTGGCCAATGTGATGAAGGTGGAGCAGGCCTCTGACTGGCGCTCCCACTGGGCCGTTCCCCAGAGCCGCGCCCGTCCGGTGAGGTGTGTGATGGTGAACGTGACCTTGGCGTTCTCGGTAGCGAACGTGCGGGGCTGCAGGGAGAACAGCAGGGAGCAGTTCATCACCATGGCGACGCAGGTCTCCGGTATTGGTATGATTGTTGTGTCACCAACCAGACGAGAACCCACGAGCGACACCAGAGTTGGGTTTGACAGCGTTTTATTAGCAGGGTGGTCCAGGGACAGAAGGCAGTCAGGTTTACCGGGGAACAGGAGCAGGCAGGTCAGGGACAGGCAGGGTCGCTAACAGGCACACAGGAAAACGTTGGAATGTCATGAGGACACAGAGGACAATCTGGAAGAGGACAAATGTTTGGCCGGGATTTAAATACACCACCTGATTGGCCTGATTGGACACAGGTGCGCAGTGAGGGGGCGGAGCTGAGGGCGGGGCTACCTGCTGCTGTGACAGAGACACAGACACACACAAAAAGACACGCACACACAGAAAGACACACACAGAGAGACAAACACACAAAGAAACAGACACACACACAGAGACAGACACACAGAGAGAAAGACACACAAAGAAACAGACACACACACAGAGACAGACAAAAAGAGAGAGACAGACACACACAGAGAAAGACACACACACAGACAGACAGCACACACACACAGACACACAAAGAGAGAAAGACACGAACAAAGACAAACACCCACAGAGAGACAGACACACAGACAGACACACACATATAGACACACACAGAGAGAAAGACACGAACAAAGACACACACACAGACAGACACACACACAGAGACAGACACACAAAGAGAGAAAGACACACACACAAACAGACACACACATTGAGACAGACAGACACACAGAGACAGACACACAAAGAGAGAAAGACACACACAGACACACAGAGAAACACAAAGAAACAGACACACAGATGGACACACACAGTGAGAAAGACACACACACAGAGAAAGACACACACAGACAGACACACAGTGACACACAAAGAAACAGACACACACAGAAAGACACACACAGACAGACACACAGTGACACACAAAGAAACAGACACAGAGAGAGAGACAAACATTGAGAAGACACACACAGTGAGACAGACACACACACACATAGACAGAAACACAGAAACAGACACACACAGACACACAAATCCTCCTGCTGACACATCAAGTGCTTTCAAGGATGTTGTTTCAGTGTATTTTATGTAAATGAGAGAACAAGAGAATGAAAGAGTTGAATTCCATGTGAGACATCATCAGTCATGTACATGAGCCATGTCAAAGGCAGCCCCTTTAAAAAGTTACTGTTTTTGATGTTTTCATCACCTGATGTGTTATCAATGATGAAATGTTCTGATACATTGTGGAACATATTTCGGATTTAGGTTTAGGATGTGAACATGTGTGATTGTAAATGAGGTCAATCAAATGTATTATTTCTTTGTCCAGATTGAGACGCTGCAGGTTATCAGGTAGAATCAGCCTGTGTGGATAGGCTGAGCTCCAAAAACATCAGGATAGAACATAAATCAACACAAGCTTAATGATGGTGTTGTTCTGTGATCAAGCAGAACACTGTGAGGGCCATGGGCTTGTGAATAGGTGACAGTGTCACTATCAGCACCTTGGTGATACACACTGTTAGCTCCACTGTTGAAGGGACACACACCTGATAGAATCATATAGAATAGAATCATATAGAACACTGACATGCTTCTGGATCATTTGTTCTCTACATGTTTTATGTGTGATTTCCACTTGATCCTTTCATCTATTGTGACACCGTCTCATCTTTCATTTATTCTTCTTTAGTTTGAGGAGCTGCGGTTTATCAGAGATCAGCTGTGATTATCTGGCCTCAGCTCTGAAGTCCAACCCCTCCCATCTGAGACAACTGGACCTGGGTGGGAACAAGCTGCAGGATTCAGGAGTAAAGCTGCTCTCTTCTGGACTGGAGAGTCCAAACTGTAAACTGGAGAGTCTCAGGTCAGTTCCTGTATCTCTACAGTCTGTCTGTCATTCATTTAACAGTAAAACCCTTTTTATTGTTTTTGTCTGAGCTCACACACAATCACTTATTTTCTTGTCTTTTTAAACAAAGTGTAGTTTTTTTCAAGCCTTTATTAAATCAACATGATTTCAGGCAGGTTTGTGTGTAAGTGTAAACCAAAAACTGAACACATGTGATTATAATTCACATGTTTAACTATTTTAAATATAAACTATCAACAATCGTCAGCACATTAAAATAAATGGCTGCAGCCACTTCAGTCAATATCAGACAAGACACACACAGAGACACACACATAGACACACACAGAGACACACACAGACACACACACACAGACACACACAGAGACACACACACAGACACACACAGACAGAAGCAGACACAGACAGACACACACAGAGAGAAAGGCAGAGAGAAACACACACACACAGACACAGACACACAGAGAGACACAGAAAGAGACAGTCATACACATAGAAACAGACACATATAGACAGACACACACATAGACAGACACACACAGAGACAGACACACAGAGACAGGCACACACATAGACAGACACACACATAGACAGGCACACAGAGACAGACACACAGAGACAGACACACAGACAGACACACATAGACAGACACACATAGACAGACACATAGACAGACACACACAGACAGACACACACAGACAGACACACACAGAGACAGACACACACTGTTGTGTTTTGTGGAATTCTCCTATTTCATCTTTAATTTTCCTTCATTATTTCTTGAATTCTTCTCTTTCATTTCTCTTTCATTCTTTTCTCTCAGGGATAAAATGGTTTCATTGACTAAAAAGGCCCAGACTTACTTGGTAGGTAGGCTAGTTTAATGAGTACTGTCACTTTAAGTAGTGTCTGTACTTTGTGTCCATGTGAACACTTGTGAATGGTTTCAAATGAAGTGGGAGATTTTCAGTTGTACTGGTTACCTGTCCACATTCTTACCTGGTGTCTGGCTGCTTGGTCACTTTATTGGGTTTCTTACTTTTCTGCTGGCTTTGTCATGTGCTGTCATGTAGGCTACTGCTGTGCTGTTGGCTCTACTTGGTAAAGCTAATGATAAGTTCTGGATAAGTCTTGGCTTTGTTTGGTATACTTGTACAACTGTCATTGTCTCCATGCTCCTAAACTTAAATATTGATATTGTCATGTTGTTAATGGAGATGGATTTGGTGTTTGACTGTCTTTCTGAAGCTTTAAATGTTAGTTCAGATTGTGTTCTCCCTTGCTTTGGAATGTTTGATTGTTTGTCCAGCTTGTAGCAAGGATGTCTACTTCCTGGTTTGCTCAGTGGTTTGTGGGAGCTGTAGTCCAGCTGTATTTCCTTTGCAGAGATATAGGCTATTGGGACTGCTGCTGGGCTATATCAGATTTGCCTTTGAGACATACATAAATGCTTGGGATTTGCTACTTTGAATGTTATGAATGTGTTTCAAGATTTCATTTGCTGCTGATATTTGATGTTTGATATTTGAATATGATGCATAATATGTGTGAAGTATTTAAATGCATTTGTTCACTGACATCATGCTATTGAACTTTATGCCCTATCAGGATACAAAATGAATTAGTTGTGTTTTAAAACATCTGGTGTAATTCTGTTTAATATTGCAATGTGTATGTAAATGCTGGAAAGTTGTGCTTATAATGCACATAAGTGAAACATTTCATTTCCTGATTTCAGGTTTATTACCTGCTCACAGCACTTGGGAAATAAAAATAACAAAAAGTGGGAAAAAAAATTGAGAGTTTGACAGAGTAATATCCTCATACAGTGGGACCTCTACTTACAAAATGAATTGGTTCCGGAAGTTGTTTCATAACCTGAAAATTACGTAAGTAGAGACACGTTTTCCATGTAAATGCCCTAATCTGTTCAAGCCCCTCAAAAATTCAGACATAGTTTTTATATCAATCATAAAAATGCATCAAAACATGTAACAAATAATTGTTACAGTTAGATTACCGCATAATAAATATATGAATTCAGTGCAAGGCTTCTCCAGGAACAAAATGAACTTTATTACAGGCTAATCTTACAATAGCCGTCATTACTAGCAATGAACGTTGTTTTAGTACCGTGCTGATCGTCGATGTATTACGGCCGTATTCTTTGATGAGATCAACCAAACACATCCCTTTTTCATGCTTTTCTATGATTTCTTTCTCCGTTTGTACGGACAAAAAAGCTCTCTTCTTCTTCTTTTCTTCTTTTTCACTTCTCTCCATCACTTTCCACGGGTCCATAGTGAATAAAAGTTAAACAAAGACGACGCTGGGATACACACACCTCAGTGACGTGTGGTGAGGTTGATGTCTGGGGAGGCACTGACGTCATCAGTCAGATTCACAAACATCATATGAGCCCTCCAGAGCAGCGTGTTCACAAGTAGCACACAAAAAGCACCTTTCATTTCAAAATGTCATCACGGTCTCACCTTTACTTATAAATGAAGTCCATGCGCCGTTCCTTCTGAACCAACGCATCGATGACCTGCTTGTAGAAGTCTTCCTTTTGTGCCTTGAGTTTTAAAGTCTGTCTGTCTGATGGAGATCAGTGCCAGAGAGGAAAGTCGTCCTTGGTCAGTCCTGTCCCGACTGTAAGTTTTCAGTCGGGTTCAGCTAGCACTCCATTAAGCTCTGAGGCCATTACAGCTGCTCCATCATAGGTCTGAGCTACAAGCTTTTCAACACAGTCATACTTCTCCAACACTCCCAGGACACACTCAGCAATGGCAGGAGCGCGTCTGTCCTCACTCACATCATCAAAGCCCAAAAAGGCCTCCTTCACCTCACAATCTGCTTCAGTTTTAGCCACATAGCGCAATATAACAGAAATGTGAGCTTGGTTTGTGACATCTGTGGTCTCGTCCACTTGGACAGCAACAAACGGGGCTGCAAAGATCTCATTCTGAATGTCATTTCTGATGACGTCCGCGACTGCTTCCATGAAATCGTTCTGTATTCTATTTGACAAACCAGAAAATCCAGTGGATGTGTCCAAATGTCTAGCTAGCCTGTCATCTTTCTCAGCAAAAGCATGTAACAGCTCAACATCATTGCCACGATTGGCAGAGCCTGGACTTTCATCATTTCCACAAAATGCTAGCTGCTGTTTGGCGAGGAAGCAGGTGGCATTAATGAGATCTTTTCAAATCTCTGGGTTCTCCCTAACCTTAGCATTGTGGATGCTGATGTTGAGTCTTTGTGTTCATCCAAAGCCAAGTCAATCCGGGATGTCCCAAATGTTTTCAGTGCCATCTGGCTTTGAATGTGAGTGGTGGACTGCTCATGTCTGCTGATGCCCCGCTGTAAATTCTTAAGGTGGCAATATCCTGACTGAGTCCAGACACTATCACAGCTGGGTGAGAAAAGTAGGCAGGAAAAACAGAAAAGGCGCTTTCTTAGTGGACATCCACACAGCCAGTCATTTCTCAAGTACCAGTCTGTTTTAAAGGAGCGCTTTTTCCCATCCGTGCTCTGAAGTAAATCTCTCAGCTCTGGCGTCGGTCTTCCTTGAGCTATTATATTCTGTTTTGAGCAGAATTCCAAAGTTGAACATTGTTTTAGTTTCTGAATATAATCCTCCATCATATTATGATCTTAATATTATATATTATGTTGAATAAAAATGTTGTGATTTTTGTTTTGGTTTTTAATCAAACAATCAAAGAAGCAAGAATTGAAGACTAAAGTGCACCGCTACATCCGGAGGCACAATCAAACCGGGCCTCCGGATGTAGCGGGGCAGCGCTGTGTTGCGCAATATTTGCACTGTGTTGCGCAATATTTGTGCCTGAAATTTCTTTCGGAACAAGAGGAAATATTTTCCCGTTGAGACGTGTGGTAACCTGAAAATTCCGCATGTAGAGACGTTCGTGAGTAGAGGTCCCACTGGAGCTTGGACACCATGTTACCCTTTCCGTGGGGACAACGGAACACACAGAGACAGACACACACAGAGATCGACACACAAAGAAACAGACAGACACACACACAAAGAAAAAGACACACAGAAACAGACATGCACACACACAGACATACACACACAGACACACGCACACACAGACGCACACACACACACACACAGACAGACACAGAGATACACACACAGACACAAATCTTCGTGCTGACACATCAAGTGCTGTCAAGGATGTTGTTTCAGTGTATTTTATGTAAATGAGAGAACAAGAGAATGAAAGAGTTGAATTCCATGTGAGACATCATCAGTCATGTACATGAGCCATGTCAAAGGCAGCCCCTTTAAAAAGTTACTGTTTTTGATGTTTTAATCACCTGATGTGTTATCAATGATGAAATGTTCTGATACATTGTGGAAAATATTTCGGATTTAGGTTTAGGATGTGAACATGTGTGATTGTAAATGAGGTCAATCAAATGTATTATTTCTTTGTCCAGATTGAGACGCTGCAGGTTATCAGGTAGAATCAGCCTGTGTGGATAGGCTGAGCTCCAAAAACATCAGGATAGAACATAAATCAACACAAGCTTAATGATGCTGTTGTTCTGTGATCAACCAGAACACTGTGAGGGCCATGGGCTTGTGAATAGGTGACAGTGTCACTATCAGCACCTTGGTGATACACACTGTTAGCTCCACTGTTGAAGGGACACACACCTGATAGAATCATATAGAATAGAATCATATAGAACACTGACATGCTTCTGGATCATTTGTTCTCTACATGTTTGATGTGTGATTTCCACATGATCCTTTCATCTATTGTGACACCGTCTCATCTTTCATTTATTCTTCTTTAGATTGTACAGCTGCAGTTTATCAGAGATCAGCTGTGATTATCTGGCCTCAGCTCTGAAGTCCAACCCCTCCCATCTGAGACAACTGGACCTGAGAGGGAACAAGCTGCAGGCTTCAGGAGTGAAGCTGCTGTCTGATCTTGTGTCCAGTCCAAACTATAAACTGGAGACTGTTTCCAGCTGATAGAGGTCAGTGCAGCCTGTTTTGATGGTGTGTTGACCTCAATCCTGATTGGAGCACAGATCCAGTGTTTCCTGTTTCTGAGCCTCTTTCATCACTGAAGCTGCTGCAGAAGAATGTTGACAGGCTTCAGGAGACACTCTGACTACTGCTTTACAGTTGGGATGTCTCCATCAAGGTGGTGGTGGACAGTAGAGACACAGGACACTGGAGTCTGGACCACACACGCACACACACACAGAGACACACAGAGACACACACAGAGACACACACACAGACACACAGAGATACACAGAGACACACAGAGATACACAGAGACACACAGGGAAACAAATACAGACACACACACACACACACACTTGTGTGAACAGGTCTCAGAGCAGTGCATCTTTTGTCCACAATCATATCATGTTGAATCTTTCTAAAATAATGAGCCCTTCTCCAGATGACACACAGCTTTCTATTTGATTGTCATCACATGACTACAGTCCCTTACTTGCTCTCACTCACTTTATTCATCAAATGGCTGAGTGCATGTGTCAGAGTTGACTCAAAGTTCTTGTCATGTGTCTTTTCAGGTGGGAGCAGGAAATGAAGGCAGCTGCAGCTGATCCAGAGTGCTGCTGCCAGAGTCCTCACTAACAGCAGCAGACTGGACCAGAGTACACCAGTCCTCAAACCAGTACACTGGCTTCCTGTCAGTCAAAGGACAGAGTTGTAAAGCTGACTGCTGCTCTACAAAGACCTGAATGATCTGTCAGCACCGTCTGATCATCCACAGCCCTCAGCTCATCAGGGATCAGCTGACTGTGTGTTCCCACAATCACAAGCAAAACTAGTGAAGCAGCCTTTGGCTCTTGTGCTGCTCACCTGTGGAACAAAGCTGCTGAACACCTGAGGTCTGCTCACACTGTCAGCTCTTTGAAATCAGGCCTGAAAGCTGCATGTTTGCTGCAGCTTTCTCTCACATCTGTCGCCTGCTTTTCTTTGATCTTAAATGCTCTTTTATCTGCTCATACCTTCTTTGATTTTAATCCCTTTTCATGTCTGAACAGACTGACTTATTTTGAGTTTATTTTAATGTACTGTTTTCTATTGTTTATTGGGACAGAGTCCAACTGACTTTGAAGTAGCCTTGATGGTGTGTGTTTGTTGATCCTTTGTTCTCAGACATGCGTCGTGGGCCTTGGAGATTGATTGTTTCCTGGTCCCAGTCAGTTTGTGCTAAAATGGTCTGTGTATTATCTGGATGTCTAATTGCATATCAGTTTTAGTCTTCTGTGCATTTACAGCTATTTTGATGATTATCTTCAACTTGTTGAGCCTTTAATTGTGTCTTGATGACTCATCGTGTGTACATGTTTATTTCTCTTTGATGTAGCACACAAGCAGTTACAAATGAAAGGACGTTACAACCAAGAAGAAAATAAGAAATCAAGAAACAGTTGTGAAAGCCCAGCCAATAACCAGTACTGCATGGTGAACTGAGTTCTCCTGCTCTTCCTTCACAACTCCATGTCTGATCTTCTAACGAGACACGACCTGCTCTCCATGCACTCGCTCTGCCCTGAATAATGGCTTCACAGTGTGTGCGTGTCTTTGTAAAAGAGCTTTTCTTTCACCTGTCTTGTGTCTGAACTGAGCTCTAGAAATAAACTTGCCTTAAACACAGACCTCAATGGTGGTGCTTTAAAATCGTTTAAGAGCAGAACAAAAGAAAATAAACTGTGTTCCCTGAATGCAGCATTGTGCTAATAATGCCAAGGTCATGGGTTCAATGCCCATACTGGCCTCTTCCAGGAGCTCTTGATGTTCTAAGCATGTCTTGTGTCATTTTGTAGGGGAGGTTTCAGATCTTTGTTACACTAAATATTATTTTAATAGATGTATCAAATATCTATCAGATCGGAATAAATTGACTCGGGCTAATTTCTTCATCCAAAGGTGTTTGACCTCTGACCTCTCGGTGTGAACTCCTGACAAAACACAAGAATCTATTTGCAAACAGTTGTAAGGTGAAGCAAACTTGGTAGCTGAGGAACTGGGATGTGGAAGGTACTGAGGGGGGGTGGTCATGTCTTGAAGTGTCCATGGACAGAGGACCAGTGCTTGTTGACCAGTTGGAGCCCTGATATGGACCACCAGTGAGGTCAGGACCTCCCCTTCTGTCTCATGACTGTGTCCACCGTGTCAGACGTTGGTCATTTGTCCTCCAGCGTGTCAGATGACCGAGCGCTGTGACAGTTAGTGACAGTTTAAATATCAAAACTATGACTGCAGGAGTGATGTTTGCTGTTTCACCAGCTGCTCCCAAACTCCCTCATGTTACGTATGTTGGTGAGTCTAAACCTTGAAATCAGGATAACGCTGGTTAGTGGTGATGCTGCTCAGGTTCTTTGATCCTTCACTCACTTTATGATTTCACTAGTTAAACATGTATAAACTCTAAGCTTAGCGGGACGACAGTGGGACCTCTACTTATGAAATTAATTGGTTCCGGAAGTTGTTTCTTAACCTGAAAATTACGTAAGTAGAGACACGTTTTCCATGTAAATGCCCTAATCCGTTCCAAGCCCCCAAAAATTCGGACATAATTTTTATATAAATCATAAAAATGCATCAAAACATGTAACAAATAATTGTTACAGTTAGATTACCACATAATAAATGTAGGAATTCAGTGCAAGGCTTCTCCAGGAACAAAATCAACTTTATTACAGGCTAATCTTACAATAGCCGTCATTACTAGCAACCAACGTTGTTTTAATACCGTGTTATCATCGATGTATTACGGCCGTATTCTTTGGTGAGATCAACCAAACGCATCCCTTTTTCATGCTTCTCTATTATTTCTTGCTTTGATTGCACGGACAAAAAAGCTCTCTTCTTCTTTTTCACTTTTCTCCATCACTTTCCTGGGGTCCATAGCCAATAAAAGTTAAAGTTCTGTGGGTGGGACTCTGGGACCTCCTCTCCTCTCCCCCTCCTTCTCCTTCTTCTTCTCCTCTCCTCTCCTCTCCTCTCCTCTCCTCTCTCCTCCTCTCTCTCTACCCATCTGTCCATCATCAGGAGGGTCCCCCTACATGAGCCTGGTCCTGCTCAAGGTTTCTTCCTGTTAAAGGGGAGTGTTTCCTTGCCACTGTTGCTTGTCTGTGGTTAGGTCCTGGGATCCTGGAAAGAGCCTTGAAACAATTTTGATTGTATAAGACGCTGTATAAATAAAGATTGATGATGAAGGAGCTGCTGGCTGAAATGTCCTGCTTCTGCAGGTCTGGACAACTGGAGCCATTGGTGGGTGCAGGGGTGGATTCAGCCTTAATGGCTGAAAAGGCAGACGGAACAGTCAGTGAGGTTTTGAGCCCTGTTCCTGGATTGGCTGTTTCACAGGCCACACAGTTGACTGCATTGGATCTATTCCTAACAAGACATATATCGCAGTCCCAGGTCCCCACAGGTTTGTTAAATACTGGGGCAAATCCTGTGGTTGTGGAGGAGGTTGTGCTGCTGCTGGACAGGAGTGGAATGAAACTTTGAATGCTCCCTCACCACTGACGTTTTGCCACCGCCATTGGCTGAATCATCTGTCAATTCAGGGGTGACGGGAGCTTGGAGAAAAGCCGGGCCTCTAAGGTCACCGTCAAAGGGTTCAGGGTCGCAGGCGTACGATTCCCTCGGGGGCGCGGGAGATGTCGCGGCTCCCGACTGCACCGAACAACTCGTCAGCTGCGCGGCTGGATGGGACCGGTCCTGCACCGCCCGGGAAGTCGCGTTCGTGCTCCGCAGCAGCGCCTGGATGGCCTGATCGTGGTGGCCAAGCAACTGACCCTGGTTGGTCAGCGCCCGCTGTGCCTCTGCTGGGTCCACGATGGTCGGGTCCTTCTGTTAGCTTTCAGAACGGGGACCCAAACACAGGCACAGGGTAACGAGGGAAGAACACAGGTTCATTCTCAAAAGTCCAAACACAAAGCGCTCCGGTACAGGAGGGAAAACGGGTTCTAAAGTCCAACACAAAATCACCCTAGAACGGCGCCCCCTTATGGGGAAGGAGGTGCACCAGACCCTAACGCCTTGACCATTGAAGGATCAAACCTCAAGGGTTTTTTTTTTTTAGATGCTTTGATCTCTTTAGTTGTTTGATCTTTTGATGTGTAAGTTTGAGCTCACATCCCACTTGATCTTCCCATGAAAACACTGGGGAGATCACCAGCTTTAAAGAAAAGCCAGATAGCCAGCCACTTAACTAGTAGAAAGTGTGTTTGTTTTTTCTTCTATCGGGTGTTATTGTGTGAATGTGTGTGATTGTGTGTGAATGTGTGTGTGTGTGTCGGTGTGGGTGTCTTGCATCAAATTGACGCAATAATAAATGATAGAACAGAAAATGGCTGCAGATATTCATGTTTACGTAGGAAAGTGTTATTTATAGAAAAAATATTGTAATTTCTAAAGTGTTAAAAGACCTGAACTGAGGAAATCTTCCCCTCTTTCTGTCAATAAGAACATGGAGTCATTAACCAATAGAATTATGGGTAAAGCTTCAATGTGTCCAATCATTAAAGGGAGGTATCTGTCGCTGTCCGTTACTTGAAGGTTTTCACAACACCAATACCCCGGGCTGGGGGCTTGTGGGGGGGGCTTGTGGGGGGGGGGTATGCATGAACACACTTGTGTGGGTTTGTGTGGGAGTCCATGTGCTCCCAGTCATGACCAGACTCTCAGAAGTGTGGGACTCCAGTGCTTGAGCTCACTGCACCTTCATCTGGGGGGGGAGCACACCTGGCTCACCCTCGACATGGGTTGGGGTGCTGCCAGCTCTGGGGTGATGGCAGGACTTCAGGGTGCCTCTGCAGCAGTGACGTGTGGTGAGGTTGATGTCTGGGGAGGCACTGGCGTCATCAGTCAGATTCACAAACATCATATGAGCCCTCCAGAGCAGCGTGTTCACAAGTAGCACACAAAAAGCACCTTTCATTTCAAAATGTCATCACGGTCTCACCTTTACTTATAAATGAAGTCCATGCGCCGTTCCTTCTGAACCAACGCATCGATGACCTGCTTGTAGAAGTCTTCCTTTTGTGCCTTGAGTTTTAAAGTCTGTCTGTCTGATGGAGATCAGTGCCAGAGAGGACAGACGTCCTTGGTCAGTCCTGTCCCGACTGTAAGTTTTCAGTCTTTTCAGCTCTGAAAATGACTTTCTCAGTGGACATCCACACAGCCAGTCATTTCTTGAGTACCAGTCCGTTTTAAAGGAGTGGTTTTTCTGATCAGTGGTGGAAATACAAGGTGTGGAATAAAAACAATTTAAAAAACGATTTTTTTTTGTTTTTAATCAAACAATCAATGACAAATGACGAGTCATTTAAGGTGAGAAAAGGGAAAAAAAGATAGACAGGAAGCTGCCTCATCCTCTTTCCCCAGTCAGGACACACACACACACACACACACACACACACACACACACACACATTAGGAGTGAAGGTTCACTGTCACTGAACAGTGGAGTAACCCCTCAAGAATTGAATCAACCCTGAGACAACACGGAGCAGTGGAGGGGGCCTGGGGAACCTGTCTGCCCTGGAGTGGAGGTGGATTTCTCTCACACCGAGGAGGGGATAACATCTGGGGGGATAACATCTGGGCTGGGTGCCATTGGCTCCTGGTGGGGTGCAGGGTTCTGTGTTCTGGAGTATCCACACTCCAGAACATGGTGTTTGGGTGTGAGCATGTGGGAGAGGGTACACGAGGTTTGAATGTGTTTTGCAAGTGTGCGGAGGATGGATGGGCTCTCTCATCTTGCCCCCCCTCCCAAGAGTGGAGCATGTCAGGATATTGGGGGGAAATGGGGAGATACGCCGTAGGAGTGAACGCAGGAAGGCAGAATGTTAATGAAAGACACAGGCTGCCAAGTAGACTTCACCCAATTTAAGGCGTACTAAAATGGTACAATCAGTTAGTAAGGGATGCTAGAAGTAAATATTTCTCTGAGCTCATCAAGTCCAACAAGATCAATGCTAGATTAATGCTAGGATGAACTTAAAGTTTCAATCTGGATTTTGTAAACATCACAACACTGAAGGTGCTTATTGAAGGTCACCAATGACCTTCTAATGAATGCTGATGCTGGTGATGTCTCTGTCCTTGTCCTACTTTGTGATTTGCAGCCATGTCCTGTTTTCCCAATGTAATCGGAGCCATTGACTACATTCACATTCTGATTAAGGCAGCATCCATTTGTGTATGTGAATCCTAATCCTGTGAACACCATCAATATCCAGATCATGTGACGCCTACATGCTCATCACAAATGTAGTGGCACGGTGGCCTGGCTCCACACATGATTCATTCATCCTGGCACACGGCAGTGTGGGAGCTAGACTGGAGGCAGGTGCTGCACGTGACGGCTGGCTTCTTGCTGAGTGCACAAACACATGATACCCATTCATGCAAAGCTTGTGATGATGCTGTTGGTCTTCAGGATTGATGCTTACTCTGACACGGTCACCTACAGGCCATAGTGGCTACTTCCTGAGGGAGTGGCTGCTGGTTCCCATCCTGTTCCCTCAGGGGGTCAAACCCGGTTCCCTGAGGTCCATGCTCCTGTTTGCTGCACCATCAGCCTCCTGAAGAGGTGGTGGTGCTGCCTGGATGTGTCGGGTGGTAGAGGAGTGTAGGTATTGAACGAGGACCCAGACACACACACAGGGTGACGAGGGACAACAAGTTTATTATTTGTGTCCTTAACAAAAAACGCTCTGGAGACGGAGGAAACAAACAGGCGAAAGTACCAAACAAAGACGCCCCACAAAGGAGGGAAGAAACGGGCAAAAACAGTCCGAACAGAAAGCGCTCCGATAAAGGAGGAAACAAAACGGGGTCACGGACCAACAAAAACACTCGAACACGAGGAGAGCACCAACAGAAGATGGTACGTCACCACGAGTCTGAATGTCCGGAGAACGGACAAGCGGGGCGATTGTCCAATCGTGGGGAAGTTCACCAAAAGCCAGTCGGGGGTACCAGGCGACGGGGGCCGGGGAACGGGGTCTCTACCGGGCACAGGAGAAACGATCCGACAAGCTCCGCTGTCGGTGACGGGCCTAAAAAAGGGCTGGGTGATTACCCGATGCAGGGCAGGTGTGTGAGTCCCCTCTGCTCCCAAGACCAGCGGGCGCCCCCTATTGGGAAGGAGCTCCCTGACCCTGACAGGATCAATATTAGTGACCGTATTTTCCGCACCATAAGGCACACTTAAGACGCTGAACTTTTCTCAAAATCGACGGTGCTTCCTTTAATACGGTGCGCGGTGTGTGGACTTCCACAATCTGCTGTGTGCCTTTGCTAAGTGCACTACGGTAAAAGCTCCTCCGGTTGAGGGGATGGGCCCTTGCAAAGTGCACTCATCGGCCCCTGCCATTGGCTTAGAATCTACAGTTGAAAAATCAATACCTGTGACGTGAAACCCATGTGCACCTCTTGCGTTCAGGTGATCACAACAAGGAAGTCCGAGATGGCGCTAGTAGATCGATGTCATTGAAACAAATGATGCGGAGCATCTTTTGCCAAAATTTGGAGGCTTTTCAATTGTCATTACCCTTTTATTACACCAAAAGTCGTTTATTACTGCATGTTTATTACTACCTTCATTAACACGTGTGATGAAAAAGCTGTCTTTTATTGTTACGTGCTTATTATTGCGTTTATTATTCAATCCAATCAAAAGTAATTGTTGGCCTCTTGTGGATTCAATGACTCTGCACCCTTTCTTTTCAATAAAGCGATTTGGAAAAGTAATTGTTTTTTGTTGACTTCTTTCTGTTGGATACTTTTTTAGAAGTCATTTATTCCTGTGTTTGTAATGTCTTAAGTGAAAGGCCTTGTGTGGGGGAGGCGTTTATGGTCCCATGCGTTAATAGACACACCACAAGACATAATTACTGTAGCACAGACCATTTTATGAAATAAAATGTATTAAATAAACAAGTGCAGCAGGAGAGGTACTACGCACCACAGTAAAATGAAACACAAGAGCCCAGAAAACAAGGTGACTGAAAGCGAGGAACATTGCACGTACCCTTCACGCACGCATTGCAACACGGGGAACGGCGTGTCACGTTAACGTGCCATGTTTAAGAGCAACAAGCTCAGAAGGTGTCATCCGAGAGTGCAGCGGCACGTTAAAGAGCACTCGTAAGAGCGGAACATAGAGAACAACATAATAAAGTGCATTGAAGGAGTTAAGGAACATAGAGTGCCGTGTCAAAGGAGCACTTGTAAGAGTGGAACATAAAGAACACACACAAAAAAAAGTAAACACAATGTAAAAACTATTTGCACTATTTACGACATCCCCTACTTCTCCTCCAGCCCGTCCACAACAGAGGTGAATTCTTCGTAGGAACTGAACACTCTGTTGGTCAGGCCTTTGGAGGGGGACATCATTTTGACCGGGCAGAAAGTCTTCCTTTTATACTTTTTGTGCCCCTGGATGGCCCGGGAGCAGACGGAGCAGGAAGGGAGAAACTGCACCTTCCAAATCTTCACCCCACCTCCGTAGGCCGGTCCATGACCTTACGCTCTTACTGCGTGGCTCTCGCCCAGGTGGAAGGTTCACGGATGACCGTGGCCGGCTGAGCGGCGGGCAGGATGGGAAGAGGGTGAGGGGCAGGCGCCGTCGCTGTTGCGGGCGGGGCGGACGGCCCGGCCGTCGCCTGGGAGAGGGTGGGCGCGGGTCTGGTGACGGTGGAGGGGGCGGGGGTTCTCCTCAGCAGCGGCAGGGGCAGCAGCGCGGGAGGCCTCGAAGGCGGAGCCATCATGTCGGCCCTTCCCTTCAAGACCTTCGTCCCTGCCGTGCTGGGCGTGGGGGCGTACTCCAGCACCGGGTAGTCCGGAGGAGGAAGAACCTCTGGTTGGCGCGGCGCGGGAGGCAGCTCGGCCGCGGACACGGAGGCGGTCTTTGTCAGCAGGGCCGGCTGCCTGGTGGCGCTGATGTTCACCAGCCTCTCCTGCTGGTGAATAAAGTCCCTCACCGTTTTGATGTTCATTTTGGGCAGAGGAATCCCTGCCCGACAGAGGATGGGATCCTCCACCAAGACCCGGTGCTGGATCCTCTCGTATGCCTTGAGGATGGCCAATTTCTCGGTGCCGGTGCGAGAGGCCCGAGGGTGGCGCAGCCACAGCAGCTAGACCAGGGTGTACATCAGCCGGTTGTGCTGATTGTCCTGCTGGGCCGGCGCGTACCTCTTGGCCATCTTGACCCTCTGTACCACCGCCGCTTCCACGAGGTCGTCTCTTTTGGTGCGGCAGTACAGAGTGTTGCCCCAGTGCGTCCGGTACAGCTGGTGGAACTTCTGCTGCTGCTTGTCGTGGTCCTCCACGTTGTTCCAGGCCTCCAGGATCCTGTTCCTCTGCTCGGGGTGAGGAGCAGCACCTGGTCGGTCTGGCCGACGTCCACGAGCGCAGAGCAGAAGGCCTCCAGCTTTCAGAACCCGGGAAGCGGGTTGGCACTGCAGACATCCTCCTGCGTTTAAAAAAGAGGTCGTTATTCAATTGGGTACGCACAAGGACAGTGTTTTTTTCTCCCCCCAGGAGTCGCGTTAATTGTTAATCTTCCGGCACGTAGGTACTCACAAAGGCGGGCTGGCGGGCAGAAGCCGTCTCTTGGCTGGTGAGGGTGATGTGGGGCACGACAGGAGCGTCGGCGGCGGCGAGGTCCCCGGGAAGTTCCCCGTCGCTCTGGTACGCCTCGTTAGCCTCGGCGTCCGGGTCGGCCTGGCCGGGCTGAAAGACCTCCTCCTCCGGCCCAGGGCCATTCTCCACGATGCCCTCCAGTGAGAAGCCCCCCCCCCCGTGCTCTGGCTGAAGAGGTACTCCAGACCGAGCAGCTCTTTGGCCACGACGTCGGCGGGGGGTCGGATGTTCTCCTCCACCGTCTCCCCGAACAGCTCCCGACAGCGGGTGTTGAGGCGGTCGAGGAGAGGCGCCGAGTACACCTTGTGGTGCCGACCTTTGCCCCCAAACATCAGCGGGCGATGCCGCTGATCAGGTACACCTGATAAGCCCGAGCTGCGCAGCGAGGACCTGGGAACGGCGACAACAGGCGGCATTAGTGTAACGCTGGGGGGGGGTCACGTGTTTCTGCTGCAGCGATTGTTTTCGTGAGCCCTCCGTGGACTCATGTGGACCAGCGACTTGTGGAAACCCTCCAGGCTGTTGTTCCCACACAGGCACTTGTAGTAGGGGAGGTCCACTTTGTTGATGGTTGTGGACCTCGCCACCCTGTACATGGCCATGCCCGGGGGATCCTGGATGCACTCCAGGTGCTGCTGCTGGCTGGCCCACATCAAGTCTATGGCCGCTGTAACGAAGCACACGGAGACGTTCAGACGTCGTGGCTTTGCGCGCTGAGAAATGATTTTTGCGAGCGAGCGAGCGAGCTCGTACCGGGCGACTTGAAAAGGCTCACGCCGCTTTCGTCGAGCCCCGCGGGCCCCTTCAGCTCCTCGATGGCCAGGCGAACGAGCCGAAAGGTTTCGTGGGCGCCGAGGGTGACGCGCCTGACGTGGTGCTTGAACTACATCCTGGAGACGTGACACCGCACCACGTTCTCATCCGACAGCGCCGCCATTGTCGCCGGGTCTCTGGCTCGCACCGCCTTGATGAGGAGCTCCAGGTCGGCCCGGTTGTAGGCCAGCACTGCCCCGGCCAACGCCGACTTGAAAAGGCCGTATTTGGAGTGGGCCTCGGTGCGGATGGCTGCGTCGAACCGATGGATCCAGTGGAAAATGTCCAGACGCACCACCATCCCGTTGTCCACCCAAGGCTGGAACAGCGCCTCCACCGCCGTCGGCCCCTGAGCTCGGCAGCACGATTGCGCAACACCGATGCTCGGTATGCTAGGTAACAGCAGAGGTGTGCTGCTAATCACCTCCCCTGAAATGGCCCCGGTAATGTGACAAGAGTATGAATATTTTGTTGAATTAAATTGATGAAACTCACTGTTTTGCTTCCGTTGTCATTTTGTTACCGTATGTTTTAGCATGCGTCTGATAATATGTTGGTTAATTACAGAAATAGACCACGTAATTGAGACTGTTCCCTATAAAACGGTGTGTAAAATACGGAATATAAACCCCAAAATAAAGTGAGTTTTCTGACTGTTTTGGTTCCCTTAATGTGCCTGATAACCCGGTGAAGATTATGTATGAAAAAACCCCTTCAGACCCGTTTTTTGGCAGTGCGCCTTATAAGCCGGTGCGCCGGTGTTCTCTGCAGCAGTTGGTTGTTGTGTTTACTCCAAACAACAACAAGAAGTTCAACGAGGCAACATCAGCGACGTCAAACTCAACGCCCGCCCCAAACTGTGACCCGGCACAGACGAGCCAACTTGGTGTTTTGGGTGTTCATCAGCGATCCCGCGCGTCTGTTCCCAAAGGGGAGGCCTTTCATGAGGTGTCCAGCGGGGTCAGAGGTCACCGGCCGTGACACATCATCAACGCCGGGAGAACGAGGATATGGAATGATGCAGCGGGCTGCTTTGTTGAAGGGCCTCCGCTCCTCACGCATGACCATGATGACACGCCTGTTTGCATACGAGCCGCTAAACGAGCCTCATGAAAACAAACAAACACTCGTTTGTACAACAAGAGGAGCGAGAGTGTGGAGCTTATTTTGAAAAACAAGTCCATCTGGTGACAAAACCTGGGATTCATGGTTTGGGGAAAAGCCAAAAAGCACTCCTTAGTGAGGTTTGTGCCTCCCCTCTGTTGCGTGTGGACTCACACAGAGCCGTCCTGCACCAGGGCAATCTGCAGTAACCCCAGGACGGCGCCATCATTGAGCGTGGAGCACCAGGGCATCTTGTCCCCGTCTGGGTTTGTGCACAGAGAAGCGCATTTCCAGCTTCACCAAAGCAACCCGTCATTCTTTCCACACGTCTGTCGCTTCTTTGATGCTAACGCACGAGGAAGCGGAACACGTTCTCATCACGCCGTCTTGATGCTGACTCAGACTGAGAACAGGAGATTTAGCATCCACAGAGAAGAGTGGAGCCGCTGGGACGATCACATGGTTTCTTTGATCTTGTGCTCACACGAGCGATGACACATTGAAAACCTCATCAGTCGTTAAGATCCGCTTTTTTCTTTGGCCGTGACGTCGGCGGACGCAGGATAAGTCGTCGGCCACTGGCGTACCCGCAGAAGGCGTGATCCCCGAGGCCGCCGAGAGGCGAGGCGTCCACGGTCCCCACGTGGAGCTCGTCATACAGCAGGTCCGAGTTCCACGGCAGACGCCGGGCGCCGGAGACCGTGGCGGCGGCCGTCCCTCTGTAATCCGCGCCCCTGCTGTTGTAGCGCCCCGAGTCCAGCTCTGAGGACACGCCCCCCAAACGTAACCGCCTCAAACAACGGCGAAGAGCGACTGCGGAGTGCAGGTGACGGACCTCCGCCCCTTCGCCCTCCAATCAAGCTGGAACAAGCCTTCGCCCAAACATGTGTGTTTGATGACCAAACCTCCAAGAGCTGGAAACACACGGACCAGCACACGTGCTGGCGTTAGCGCCGCGTCTCAAGCCAACGAGCGGGCCCGATGTGGCGACTTTAAGGAGCGAGCCGTTGTTGCTCCAGCTCTTCTGTGGAAACAGCTGCCTGCTGCACCATAAACTAACAGGCCCAACAAACACAAGGATAAAGCTGACATGTGGGGAGAGCGCCCCATAAAACCTTCAGAGGCTAGAGCAGTCGTGTATTTGCTGACGCTACAATTACAGCTCACGTCTCCAAATCTTTGTGCTCGTGATTTAGACTCATCAGCATCTGGTATAGCGCTGCTGCTAACTGCTCCACATGTCAGCGATGCCCTTGTAGCCCAGTGTCTCCACTTACACCCCCGTGATGATGACTTCACCTCACCAGGACCCTCGAACGCTCCGATAAATGCAAAGTATGTGGCCTCAGTTACGGTCACGGACTCTGTGGTTCAGCATTTTCCAGGGATTTTATTTGGTTTTATGGCGTTAGATCAGCCTCATTAGCATCACAAAAATTGGGAAATGCATCACAAAAGCAGTTTTAGGTGTATCACACTTTCACACAATCTATCAGGGAAGATATCAGAGGCTTTGAAGTGGACTTTGCAACAGTTAAAAGAAGGTATTTTTCCCCATGGCGGATAGAATGAACCCCTACCACCATGACAAAAAAAAGAAAAACTTGTTTCGGTTCAGGTAGCATGAAACCACCCCGCTGCCTCTCCGTCCTTTGTGCCAAGGAGTGTTAAATGCCCAAGAACATCCCCCTTTGAGATGAAAACACCTCTCAGACCCTTGGGGTGTGTCCTGAGTCACCCTGAGTCATATAACCTGTCTTTTCATCTATGGCGAGGTTGGAACCACGGAGCTGTGGTCAAAGAAACATGACGAGGGAGGAGAAGCGAGACCTCTTCAGTGGGCTCCATAAGTATCACAAAGTGATCTGAAACCAAAATGACTAAAAAACCTGGAGCTGGGTCCGGTCCAGAGTGGCGCTGAACCTTACTTGTGTAGTGGACTCTGTCACACTTGACCTCCCCGGACACGCAGGTGCACCATTCCATGTTGCGGAGGTCTATTGGGCCCCAGGTCTCTGCGCCCTCATAATAGCGGAGGTGTGTGGTCTCGTAGCACTTTTCTGAAAAGCAGACGGCACAAAAGAAACAAAAAAAGTTTAAAAGGTGAGAGCAGAGGAGACGTCGGTGAGGTGGAATTTTAACCTCAACCAGCACATTTGCACGTCTTCTGGGATAGCGACAGTTCTGATGGCGGTAAGGAGGTTTGAAAAACACGGTTGGTTTCAGGCTTCTTCTTCTCCGACTGTCAGATGATGGACAGTGAGGATCTTAATGGATCACAGTGAAAGTCACAGTTCAATCAGCAGCACAAAGACAACTGTGAGCTCCTGTAGGCCACCTGTCTGCTGCTCAGAGTCCATCACACGCCATTTGGAAACGCTTTTGGTTCCCACAAAGAAAAGGGATTCAACTGGTCCTGAAGACGGCCGGGGAAGCTTTGAGCGTCCTGTGCTCACAGAGCGTCCCGCCCAATCTCTGCGGACAGGAGCACTGGAACGCAGCCGCGCGTGGGGTCGGCGTGCAGGCTCCTCTGCTCTGACGGGGGTTGACCTCGCACGGGTCCGAGACTCTGCGTGACGAAGACTGGATGAAGACTGGGACAAACAAACAAACAAACAAGGCTTGAAGAACCTGGTCCACAAAGGCCTTCTCTTGGAGGAATCCAGACTGGATCATACGTATATTTGAGGGAACAAACCTTCTGGCTGAGTTTTGTCTGCAGCGCACAACCCAAACTGACGGTCCCCATCAAAGTTGTGCGTCAGGGAGCACCTGCAGAGCCCACAAACATCTCCAGAGCCCAACTGTTGCTCCCTCAGCTGATGAAAAGCCCACCCAAACAAAGCTGCTGCTTTCAGGAGGCGTGCACGTGGGCGCCGAGCATTCCCCACACATTTGTGTCAGGTGGACGCGGATCCCAGCGGCTCGTACCTAATTGCTTTCCCTTTGCCAAAGCGCGCTGGCGCCCGCCCGTGCGCTCTCGCTCCAGAAGCTGACTCGGCCGCCGCGTCCACCTTTCAAGACCGAGCTCAGACGGCCGCTCACGTAAACCGTGCTGAGCGAGGGACGCGCTGCAAGCCGCAGCTGCAGTCCTGCGGGCGCTTTGAGACGAAGCGCAACTCGGCGATGAGGAAACGAGGCGGTGGTCTCGTTGCCTCGACGACGCGACTGTTGCACCGACGCCTGTGCGGCGGACAAAGCGCTGAGTCAGCGCCGCTTCTGTTGGCCTTTACTCGTGACGCGATCCACGCACGTGTTCCAACGGCGCTTTGTCTCACGCAGGCGCTCTGATTTGTGGGAATTTCCACTCTTTCACTTGTGGTGAAAACTGTTGAGAGATAAAAATACCGAGGGAGCATTTACGGGATGTTCCTCTGCCTCCCTCTTTCTCAATGACCTCTAATCAATCAGATTGACTCTGTTCACACTGGCCTTAAATTCAGAATCTCTGGCCATAATTCTGATTAATGCCGTCCTAAACTTCAGGAAATTCTGCCTTTCATTCTTTAGTTTCAGGAGTTTTGGTGTTGTGGTGAATTTTCTTCTTCTGGTGGTCGAGATGTGCTGAGATGAAAGGAATCTTCTAGACACCGACTTGGATGTAAAGATGTTGATTGGAGAGAACAGTCAGGCGTCAGTGGGACGCTGCAGCATGCCCGAGGGAGGTTGTCTTGGTCCTGCTGGTGACCATCTCCTCCTCCGAGGGGCTCACTTTCGGACCCCCTTATATCTGGTAAAGTGAACACATCCCTTCCTGCTGAGCTCGTCCAGCTTGGTTTTTGGAATGGGCCCAGGAATGTGTGGACCCCTGGACTCCGTGGGATCTCTCCATCGGGGCGTTAAATCATAGGCCCAGAAAAACACAATTGACATGATGTATCTAAAGATGGTTCCAGGTTCCCATGTGAACATAGGAAGCAGGACACAGCTGCACCATATCTGATCTGCTACCAGAATGGCTGAGAAACAAGCTAAGGCCTCACACTGGTCAAGGCCACAGAGAACAGATGCTAACGGATATTATGTACTTATGAGGAGTTGGATGTGGATCCGGAAATGGGAGACAGTGGTCCAGCGGTTAAGGCCTACAGAGAACTGGTGTAGGCGCTTCAGACACTACAGTGTTTTCACTGACACATCTGACACATTTCACAACAGTCTGGGTTTCACATTTCATGGAAAGTTCTTTAAAGTCCTTCTGACTTCTGTCCACAGCTCTTCACATGCGCACACGCTTTGTTCCCTGCACACGCACCGACCGCCTGTGCACCGCGCATCCTCCCTCCTCCCGGGACACGAGTTACAAACCGACCTTTGGGGCCCGGGTTGTGGGACTCGTTGGAGATCCCGGGTCCGAACCCGGGCTCGACGGAGCGAGCGCTGCGTTATTACGCACGGAGGTTCGGGGGGGGAAGGTGCTCCGGGGGCGACGTTTTCAAACTCCCCACCCTCGAGGCGAGGACGCAGAGGAGGAGCAGAGGTGTGCTGTAAGCCATGGAGACGTCGTGGGCGGCTGCTGGCCAGAGGAGCCCGCTGGTAACCCTCAGCCCGGCGGCCCGGTCCTCCGCCTGCTCCGGCTCGCAGAGACTCGGAGCCCCAGCAGGTTTGATCCTGCCTCTCCATGCGGAGCTGCTTTGAGTCAACCCGTTGGTCACCAGGCTTGTCTTATGTCGGAGGCATCCTCCTATATCCCCGCTCCGGCCACCTTCCCCCCCGGAGGCCCCCCGGAGCCCCCCCACCTCACATTAAACATTCCCAACTGCGTTTGGCTGCTTTGGTTTTTGTCACTTCTACTCAAAATTTTGAACCAAAGATCATTTACGACGTCATAAGAAGGCTAATTTAGCTAACGTGGCTAACATGAATTAAAGGTTTAATTTAAACGACGACGCCTGACATCAAAAAGACGAGTGTGCAAAGGAGTGCATCAAACAAGCTGTTTATAGTTGGCTTTTAACAATTTTGTCGACATATAACCTGAGTTAATTCAGTAATTAATCACCACCGGGACGCTTCTTCAAATTGAAAATTAAACTTTAAAACGTTTTTATATTATCTTTTAATTTTCACGTTTACGATTAAAATACTGAGAAGAGACGAGGCAGCGGACACAGCGCAAATATTGCGCAACACAGCGCTGCCCCGCTACATCCGGAGGCACAATCAAACCGGGCCTCCGGATGTAGCGGTGCACTTTAGTCTTCAATTCTTGAGATTTTTATGGTCTATTTATTTCGAGATTTTTTTTATTTGTGTTTTCTTTTATTGTTTGATTAAAAACAAAAAAAAGTACATTTTTTTATTCCACACCTTGTATTTCCACCACTGATCAGAAAAACCACTCCTTTAAAATGGACTGGTACTCAAGAAATGACTGGCTGTGTGGATGTCCACTGAGAAAGTCATTTTCAGAGCTGAAAAGACTGAAAACTTACAGTCGGGACAGGACTGACCAAGGACGTCTTTCCTCTCTGGCACTGATCTCCATCAGACAGACAGACTTTAAAACTCAAGGCACAAAAGGAAGACTTCTACAAGCAGGTCATCGATGCGTTGGTTCAGAAGGAACGGCGCATGGACTTCATTTATAAGTAAAGGTGAGACCGTGATGACATTTTGAAATGAAAGGTGCTTTTTGTGTGCTACTTGTGAACACGCTGCTCTGGAGGGCTCATATGATGTTTGTGAATCTGACTGATGACGTCAGTGCCTCCCCAGACATCAACCTCACCACACGTCACTGGAACCAGGTGTGACTCATCAGGAACCCTGTGACAAACACAGGTTTATTTCTGGTCTTAAATGACTTTAAAGCACTGGCATTGAGGTCTGTGCATCAAGACATGTTTATTTGTAGAGCTCAGTTCATACAGAAGACAGGTGAAAGTCCTTTACAGAGACATAGACATACTGTGAAGTTTAAGACATGAACATCTAGAAAATGACATGAAAAGGACATGACAAGACTCTTTGATTCAAATCAAAGAAGGTATGAGCAGATAAAAGAGCATTTAAGATCAAAGAAAAGCAGGCGACAGATGTGAGAGAAAGCTGCAGCAAACATGCAGCTTTCAGGCCTGATTTCAAAGAGCTGACAGTGTGAGCAGACCTCAGGTGTTCAGCAGCTTTGTTCCACAGGTGAGCAGCACAAGAGCCAAATGCTGCTTCACTAGTTTTGCTTGTGATTGTGGGAACACACAGTCAGCTGATCCCTGATGAGCTGAGGGCTGGTGGATGATCAGACGGTGCTGACAGATCATTCAGGTCTTTGTAGAGCAGCAGTCAGCTTTACAACTCTGTCCTTTGACTGACAGGAAGCCAGTGTACTGGTTTGAGGACTGGTGTACTCTGGTCCAGTCTGCTGCTGTTAGTGAGGACTCTGGCAGCAGCACTCTGGATCAGCTGCAGCTGCCTTCATTTCCTGCTCCCACCTGAAAAGACACATGACAAGAACTTTGAGTCAACTCTGACACATGCACTCAGCCATTTGATGAATAAAGTGAGTGAGAGCAAGTAAGGGACTGTAGTCATGTGATGACAATCAAATAGAAAGCTGTGTGTCATCTGGAGAAGGGCTCATTATTTTAGAAAGATTCAACATGATATGATTGTGGACAAAAGATGCACTGCTCTGAGACCTGTTCACACAAGTGTGTGTGTGTGTGTGTCTGTATTTGTTTCCCTGTGTGTCTCTGTGTATCTCTGTGTGTCTCTGTGTATCTCTGTGTGTCTGTGTGTGTGTCTGTGTGTGTGTCTCTGTGTGTGTCTCTGTGTGTCTCTGTGTGTGTGTGTGTGTGGTCCAGACTCCAGTGTCCTGTGTCTCTACTGTCCACCACCACCTTGATGGAGACATCCCAACTGTAAAGCAGTAGTCAGAGTGTCTCCTGAAGCCTGTCAACATTCTTCTGCAGCAGCTTCAGTGATGAAAGAGGCTCAGAAACAGGAAACACTGGATCTCTGCTCCAATCAGGATTGAGGTCAACACACCATCAAAACAGGCTGCACTGACCTCTATCAGCTGGAAACAGTCTCCAGTTTATAGTTTGGACTGGACACAAGATCAGACAGCAGCTTCACTCCTGAATCCTTCAGGTTGTTGTACCTCAGGTCCAGTTGTCTCAGATGGGAGGGGTTGGACTTCAGAGCTGAGGCCAGATAATCACAGCTGATCTCTGATAAACTGCAGCTGTACAATCTAAAGAAGAATAAATGAAAGATGAGACGGTGTCACAATAGATGAAAGGATCAAGTGGAAATCACACATCAAACATGTAGAGAACAAATGATCCAGAAGCATGTCAGTGTTCTATATGATTCTATTCTATATGATTCTATCAGGTGTGTGTCCCTTCAACAGTGGAGCTAACAGTGTGTATAACCAAGGTGCTGATAGTGACACTGTCACCTATTCACAAGCCCATGGCCCTCACAGTGTTCTGGTTGATCACAGAACAACACCATCATTAAGCTTGTGTTGATTTATGTTGTATCCTGATGTTTTTGGAGCTCAGCCTATCCACACAGGCTGATTCTACCTGATAACCTGCAGCGTCTCAATCTGGACAAAGAAATAATACATTTGATTGACCTCATTTACAATCACACACGTTCACATCCTAAACCTAAATCCGAAATATTTTCCACAATGTATCAGAACATTTCATCATTGATAACACATCAGGTGATTAAAACATCAAAAACAGTAACTTTTTAAAGGGGCTGCCTTTGACATGGCTCATGTACATGACTGATGATGTCTCACATGGAATTCAACTCTTTCATTCTCTTGTTCTCTAATTTACATAAAATACACTGAAACAACATCCTTGACAGCACTTGATGTGTCAGCAGGAAGATATGTGTCAGTGTGTGTCTATCTGTGCGTGTATCTGTGTGTGCGTGTGTCTGGGTGTGCGTGTGTCTGTGTGTGTGCATGTCTGTTTCTGTGTGTCTTTTTCTTTGTGTGTGTGTCTGTCTGTTTCTTTGTGTGTGTGTTTCTTTGTGTGTCGATCTCTGTGTGTGTCTGTCTCTGTGTGTTCCGTTGTCCCCACGGAAAGGGTAACATGGTGTCCAAACTCCAGTGGGACCTCTACTCACGAACGTCTCTACATGCGGAATTTTCAGGTTACCACACGTCTCAACGGGAAAATATTTCCTCTTGTTCCGAAAGAAATTTCAGGCACAAATATTGCGCAACACATTGCAAATATTGCGCAACACAGCGCTGCCCCGCTACATCCGGAGGCCCGGTTTGATTGTGCCTCCGGATGTAGCGGTGCACTTTAGTCTTCAATTCTTGCTTCTTTGATTGTTTGATTAAAAACCAAAACAAAAATCACAACATTTTTATTCAACATAATATATAATATTAAGATCATAATATGATGGAGGATTATATTCAGAAACTAAAAAAATGTTCAACTTTGGAATTCTGCTCAAAGCAGAATATAATAGCTCAAGGAAGACCGACGCCAGAGCTGAGAGATTTACTTCAGAGCACGGATGGGAAAAAGCGCTCCTTTAAAACAGACTGGTACTTGAGAAATGACTGGCTGTGTGGATGTCCACTAAGAAAGCGCCTTTTCTGTTTTTCCTGCCTACTTTTCTCACCCAGCCGTGATAGTGTCTGGACTCAGTCAGGATATTGCCACCTTAAGAATTTACAGCGGGGCATCAGCAGACATGAGCAGTCCACCACTCACATTCAAAGCCAGATGGCACTGAAAACATTTGGGACATCCCGGATTGACTTGGCTTTGGATGAACACAAAGACTCAACATCAGCATCCACAATGCTAAGGTTAGGGAGAACCCAGAGATTTGAAAAGATCTCATTAATGCCACCTGCTTCCTCGCCAAACAGCAGCTAGCATTTTGTGGAAATGATGAAAGTCCAGGCTCTGCCAATCGTGGCAACGATGTTGAGCTGTTACATGCTTTTGCTGAGAAAGATGACAGGCTAGCTAGACATTTGGACACATCCACTGGATTTTCTGGTTTGTCAAATAGAATACAGAACGATTTCATGGAAGCAGTCGCGGATGTCATCAGAAATGACATTCAGAATGAGATCTTTGCAGCCCCGTTTGTTGCTGTCCAAGTGGACGAGACCACAGATGTCACAAACCAAGCTCACATTTCTGTTATATTGCGCTATGTGGCTAAAACTGAAGCAGATTGTGAGGTGAAGGAGGCCTTTTGGGCTTTGATGATGTGAGTGAGGACAGACGCGCTCCTGCCATTGCTGAGTGTGTCCTGGGAGTGTTGGAGAAGTATGACTGTGTTGAAAAGCTTGTAGCTCAGACCTATGATGGAGCAGCTGTAATGGCCTCAGAGCTTAATGGAGTGAAGCTAAAATGAAAGAGAAACTACCTGAAGCCATGTTTACACACTGTTTTGCACACAAGCTGAATTTGGTGCTATTGCATTCAGCCAAGTGCACGCCCATGTGTCGCGTGTTTTTCAAAGCAGCTGAGGGACTAGCATCATTTTTCAGCAAATCCACAAAGCGCACTCACTTGCTGGATGATGTTGTCAAGCGCCGTTTACCACGAGCAGCGCCTACAAGATGGAGCTCCAAATGGAGGCTGGTGCAGACAATAAGTATGCACCACATTGACCTGTGCGCTTTATTTGAGATCATTTTAGAAAATCCAGACAGGTGGGATAATGACACCCTGATGATGGCATACGAACGGTGGTTGTCAAAAGCATCAACTTGTTTTCTCCTGATGGCATATGAGGACATTTGAATGAAACTGATGCACTTTTTAGAGTGCTGCAAAACAAAGTGATGGACATTGAAATTTGTCTTACACGCATTCACGACACTGTTGCATCTCTGGAGCGCATGACAAATGAGTTTGACAGTTTCTATGTCAAATTTGAGAATAGATGTAGCGAATTTGGCCTGACAGAGAGTGGAGCCAGAGAGGAGATTAAAAGTGACAGAAAACTAGTGTTCTGTAATATTCTGGACAACATTAGCTGTCAAATGAAGGCTAGGTTGGATCATTTTGGCCAGCTGGCTTTCCTTGGTTTGGTGGACTGCACAAGATTCAGGGAAATGTCATTGTGCTTTGATGACACCAAACTGCAGAGCCTGTCAAAATATGACTCATTTTTTGACTTTGTGAAATTGAAGGCGGATCTCGTTGGACTATATAGTTCACAAACAGTGAGAAATGAATGGAAATCTCCTGGACAGCTTCTCACTTTTGTGGCCCAAAAGGATCTCATTGAAACTGTTCCCGAGGCGACAAAGTTGCTCATGCTCGTGCTCACGGTTCCAGCTACTACAGCGTCAGTGGAGAGGTCGTTTTCAGAGCTGAAAAGACTGAAAACTTACAGTCGGGACAGGACTGACCAAGGACGTCTTTCCTCTCTGGCACTGATCTCCATCAGACAGACAGACTTTAAAACTCAAGGCACAAAAGGAAGACTTCTACAAGCAGGTCATCGATGCGTTGGTTCAGAAGGAACGGCGCATGGACTTCATTTATAAGTAAAGGTGAGACCGTGATGACATTTTGAAATGAAAGGTGCTTTTTGTGTGCTACTTGTGAACACGCTGCTCTGGAGGGCTCATATGATGTTTGTGAATCTGACTGATGACGTCAGTGCCTCCCCAGACATCAACCTCACCACACGTCACTGAGGTGTGTGTATCCCAGCGTCGTCTTTGTTTAACTTTTATTCGCTATGGACCCCAGGAAAGTGATGGAGAGAAGTGAAAAAGAAGAAAAGAAGAAGAAGAGAGCTTTTTTGTCCGTACAAACGGAGAAAGAAATCATAGAAAAGCATGAAAAAGGGATGTGTTTGGTTGATCTCATCAAAGAATACGGCCGTAATACATCGACGATAACACGGTATTATAACAACGTTCGTTGCTAGTAATGACGGCTATTGTAAGATTAGCCTGTAATAAAGTTGATTTTGTTCCTGGAGAAGCCTTGCACTGAATTCATATATTTATTATGCGGTAATCTAACTGTAACAATTATTTGTTACATGTTTTGATGCATTTTTATGATTGATATAAAAACTATGTCTGAATTTTTGGGGGGCTTGAACAGATTAGGGCATTTACATGGAAAACGTGTCTCAACTTACATAATTTTCAGGTTATGAAACAACTTCTGGAACCAATTAATTTTGTAAGTAGAGGTCCCACTCTATAAGGATATTAGTCTTTCAATCTCTCAATTTTTTTCCACTTTTTGTTCTTTTTATTTCCCAAGTGCTGTGAGCAGGTAATAAACCTGAAATCAGGAAATGCAAGGTTTCACTCATGTGCATTATAAGCACAACTTTCCAGCATTTACATACACATTGCAATATTAAACAGCATTACACCAGATGTTTTAAAACACAACTAATTCATTATGTATCCTGATAGGGCATAAAGTTCAATAGCATGATGTCAGTGAACAAATGCATTTAAATACTTCACACACATTATGCATCATATTCAAATATCAAACATCAAATATCAGCAGCAAATGAAATCTTGAAACACATTAATAACATTCAAAGTAGCAAATCCCAAGCATTTATGTATGTCTCAAAGGCAAATCTGATATAGCCCAGCAGCAGTCCCAATAGCCGATGTCTCTGCAAAGGAGATACAGCTGGACTACAGCTCCCAGAAACCACTGAGCAAACCAGGAAGTAGACATCCTTGCTACAAGCTGGACAAACAATCAAACATTCCAAAGCAAGGGAGAACACAATCTGAACTAACATTTAAAGCTTCAGAAAGACAGTCAACCACCAAATCCATCTCCATTAACAACATGACAATATCAATATTTAAGTTTAGGAGCATGGAGACAATTACAGTTGTACAAGTATACCAAACAAAGCCAAGACTTATCCAGAACTTATCATTAGCTTTACCAAGTAGAGCCAACAGCACAGCAGTAGCCTACATGACAGCACATGACAAAGCCAGCAGAAAAGTAAGAAACCCAATAAAGTGACCAAGCAGCCAGACACCAGGTAAGAATGTGGACAGGTAACCAGTACAACTGAAAATCTCCCACTTCATTTGAAACCATTCACAAGTGTTCACATGGACACAAAGTACAGACACTACTTAAAGTGACAGTACTCATTAAAGTAGCCTACCTACCAAGTAAGTCTGGGCCTTTTTAGTCAATGAAACCATTTTATCCCTGAGAGAAAATAATGAAAGAGAAATGAAAGAGAAGAATTCAAGAAATAATGAAGGAAAATTAAAGATGAAATAGGAGAATTCCACAAAACACAACAGTGTGTGTCTGTCTCTGTGTGTGTCTGTCTGTGTGTGTCTGTCTGTGTGTGTCTGTCTATGTGTCTGTCTATGTGTGTCTGTCTATGTGTGTCTGTCTGTGTGTCTGTCTCTGTGTGTCTGTCTCTGTGTGCCTGTCTATGTGTGTGTCTGTCTATGTGTGTGCCTGTCTCTGTGTGTCTGTCTCTGTGTGTGTCTGTCTATGTGTGTGTCTGTCTATATGTGTCTGTTTCTATGTGTATGACTGTCTCTTTCTGTGTCTCTCTGTGTGTCTGTGTCTGTGTGTGTGTGTTTCTCTCTGCCTTTCTCTCTGTGTGTGTCTGTCTGTGTCTGCTTCTGTCTGTGTGTGTCTGTGTGTGTGTCTCTGTGTGTGTCTGTGTGTGTGTGTCTGTGTGTGTCTCTGTGTGTGTCTATGTGTGTGTCTCTGTGTGTGTCTTGTCTGATATTGACTGAAGTGGCTGCAGCCATTTATTTTAATGTGCTGACGATTGTTGATAGTTTATATTTAAAATAGTTAAACATGTGAATTATAATCACATGTGTTCAGTTTTTGGTTTACACTTACACACAAACCTGCCTGAAATCATGTTGATTTAATAAAGGCTTGAAAAAAACTACACTTTGTTTAAAAAGACAAGAAAATAAGTGATTGTGTGTGAGCTCAGACAAAAACAATAAAAAGGGTTTTACTGTTAAATGAATGACAGACAGACTGTAGAGATACAGGAACTGACCTGAGACTCTCCAGTTTACAGTTTGGACTCTCCAGTCCAGAAGAGAGCAGCTTTACTCCTGAATCCTGCAGCTTGTTCCCACCCAGGTCCAGTTGTCTCAGATGGGAGGGGTTGGACTTCAGAGCTGAGGCCAGATAATCACAGCTGATCTCTGATAAACCGCAGCTCCTCAAACTAAAGAAGAATAAATGAAAGATGAGACGGTGTCACAATAGATGAAAGGATCAAGTGGAAATCACACATAAAACATGTAGCGAACAAATGATCCAGAACCATGTCAGTGTTCTATATGATTCTATTCTATATGATTCTATCAGGTGTGTGTCCCTTCAACAGTGGAGCTAACAGTGTGTATCACCAAGGTGCTGATAGTGACACTGTCACCTATTCACAAGCCCATGGCCCTCACAGTGTTCTGCTTGATCACAGAACAACACCATCATTAAGCTTGTGTTGATTTATGTTCTATCCTGATGTTTTTGGAGCTCAGCCTATCCACACAGGCTGATTCTACCTGATAACCTGCAGCGTCTCAATCTGGACAAAGAAATAATACATTTGATTGACCTCATTTACAATCACACATGTTCACATCCTAAACCTAAATCCGAAATATGTTCCACAATGTATCAGAACATTTCATCATTGATAACACATCAGGTGATGAAAACATCAAAAACAGTAACTTTTTAAAGGGGCTGCCTTTGACATGGCTCATGTACATGACTGATGATGTCTCACATGGAATTCAACTCTTTCATTCTCTTGTTCTCTCATTTACATAAAATACACTGAAACAACATCCTTGAAAGCACTTGATGTGTCAGCAGGAGGATTTGTGTGTCTGTGTGTGTCTGTTTCTGTGTTTCTGTCTATGTGTGTGTGTGTCTGTCTCACTGTGTGTGTCTTCTCAATGTTTGTCTCTCTCTCTGTGTCTGTTTCTTTGTGTGTCACTGTGTGTCTGTCTGTGTGTGTCTTTCTGTGTGTGTCTGTTTCTTTGTGTGTCACTGTGTGTCTGTCTGTGTGTGTCTTTCTCTGTGTGTGTGTCTTTCTCACTGTGTGTGTCCATCTGTGTGTCTGTTTCTTTGTGTTTCTCTGTGTGTCTGTGTGTGTCTTTCTCTCTTTGTGTGTCTGTCTCTGTGTGTCTGTCTGTCTCAATGTGTGTGTCTGTTTGTGTGTGTGTCTTTCTCTCTTTGTGTGTCTGTCTCTGTGTGTGTGTCTGTCTGTGTGTGTGTCTTTGTTCGTGTCTTTCTCTCTGTGTGTGTCTATATGTGTGTGTCTGTCTGTGTGTCTGTCTCTCTGTGGGTGTTTGTCTTTGTTCGTGTCTTTCTCTCTTTGTGTGTCTGTGTGTGTGTGTCTGTCTGTGTGTGTGTCTTTCTCTGTGTGTGTCTGTCTCTCTCTTTTTGTCTGTCTCTGTGTGTGTGTCTGTTTCTTTGTGTGTCTTTCTCTCTGTGTGTCTGTCTCTGTGTGTGTGTCTGTTTCTTTGTGTGTTTGTCTCTCTGTGTGTGTCTTTCTGTGTGTGCGTGTCTTTCTGTGTGTGTCTGTGTCTCTGTCACAGCAGCAGGTAGCCCCGCCCTCAGCTCCGCCCCCTCACTGCGCACCTGTGTCCAATCAGGCCAATCAGGTGGTGTATTTAAATCCCGGCCAAACATTTGTCCTCTTCCAGATTGTCCTCTGTGTCCTCATGACATTCCAACGTTTTCCTGTGTGCCTGTTAGCGACCCTGCCTGTCCCTGACCTGCCTGCTCCTGTTCCCCGGTAAACCTGACTGCCTTCTGTCCCTGGACCACCCTGCTAATAAAACGCTGTCAAACCCAACTCTGGTGTCGCTCGTGGGTTCTCGTCTGGTTGGTGACACAACAATCATACAAACATGAAGCCAGCGCACAACCCGCCTCCACTGCACCTGGAGCGGATCCAGGGGATCCTGCAGCAGCATGAGGAGGCTGTGGCGGCGTCCGCAGTGGAGACGAGACGCACCACGGAGGCCAACGAGCGGGCGTTGGCGGCGCTCTCCCACCAGCTCTGCCGGCTGTCGGCGCGCCCCAACCCGGCAGCGCCTCCTCCCTGCGTGCGCAACAGGATCCCCAACCTCGGGTGGGCGTACCCCAACGCTACGGAGGCCATGCGGAGACCTGCGTCGCCATGGTGATGAACTGCTCCCTGCTGTTCTCCCTGCAGCCCCGCACGTTCGCTACCGAGAACGCCAAGGTCACGTTCACCATCACACACCTCACCGGATGGGCGCGGCTCTGGGGAACGGCCCAGTGGGAGCGCCAGTCAGAGGCCTGCTCCACCTTCATCACATTGGCCACCGAGCTTCACAAGGTGTTCAGTCTGGGGAATTCTTGTTGGTCCCCTCCCATTCCGGTCACGTGAGTTCCAAACAAACACAGGCCTCCGCCCATTATTAGCATTAGCATGGCCTCACTGTCTGTCTCACCCGGTATCTTTGCTTGTTCAGCGTGTGAAATGTTTAGTTACTCCTCTACCTCCTTTAGTGAAGGGGATAAGTGCAGAAAGTGCAGTTTATTAATGGATCTGGAGGAGAGACTTGGTGAGCTTGAGACACGGTTCCACAGTTTACCACACCCTAGATCTACCGCACCCTAGACCTACCGCACCCTAGACCTACCGCACCCTAGACCTACCGCACGCTAGACCTACCGCACCCTAGACCTACCGCACCCTAGACCTACCGCACCCTAGACCTACCGCACCCTAGACCTACCGCACCCTAGATCTACCGCACCCTAGATCTAGTTCTGACTTATGGTGTAGAGGTAGAACATGTGTCAGTGTTTCCTCAGAACCCACTGCTGTCAGATCATTCTTTGATCACTTTCACATTTATGATTAAGGATTCTTCTATGCTCAGAACAAAGTCTTACTATAGCAGATGTCTTTCAGATAATGCTGTAGCTAAGTTTAAGTAAGTGATCCCTGTGCTAATCCCAGGACCACCGTGTGTTTCCCCAGGGATCAATCATTATAATCTTAGCCCTACAGAGGTTGACTCTATTGCTGAAGGTGCAGCAGCCTCACTGAGAATCACACTTCATTCTGTTGCCCCCCTGAAAAAGAAAACAGTAAATCAAAGGAGGTGTGCCCCCTGGTATAATTCACATATCAGGACCCTCAAGCAGAAAGTGTGAAGATTAGAAAGAAAGTGGCATTCCTGTAAAATAGACAGCTATCATGTAGCCTGGAAAGACTGTCTATTAGTTTACAAAAAGGCCCTCCGTAAGGCAAGAATAGCTTATTTTTCTTCTTTAATTGAAGAAAACAAGAATAACCCCAGGTTTCTTTTCAGCACCGTGGCCAAACTAACCAAGAGTCACAGTGTTTTAGACCCATGTATCCCTTCCTCCCTTACTGGTGAAGACTTCATGAGCTTCTTCACTGATAAAGTTCTAGCTATCAGAGAGAACGCTAACCAGGCCAACCCAACATCTGGACCATCACCAGATGTGCTGACCGTGGGAACATACAGGTTCTCCAACGAGCCCTTAAACTCCTTCAGCCCTATATATTTCTCTGAGGCGTCTTCACTAATTCAGAAATCCAAGACCACCATGTGTCTTTTAGACCCCATCCCAACACACCTGTTGAAGGATGTTCTACCATTGATAGGCAGTCCTATCTTGGACCAGATCAATTCTTCCTTAGTAACAGGTTATGTACCTCGGTCCTACAAGGTGGCAGTGATTAAGCCGTTACTTAAAAAACCATCACTGGATCCTGACGTGTTAGCAAATTATAGGCCGATATCCAACCTTCCTTTTATTTCTACAATTCTTGAGAAGGTGGTGGTGACTCAGTTACTGGAGCACCTGCAGAGGAACAGTCTGTTTGAGATGTGTCTCTGTGTGTCTCTGTGTGTCTCTGTGTGTCTCTGTGTCTCTGTGTGTCTCTGTGTGTCTCTGTGTGTCTCGCTGTGTCTCGCTGTGTCTCTGTGTGTCTCTGTGTGTCTCTGTGTGTCTCTGTGTGTCTCTCTGTCTGTGTGTGTGTGTCTCTCTGTCTGTGTGTGTGTGTGTGTCTCTGTCTGTGTGTGTCTGTGGGTCTCTGTCTGTGTGTGTGTGTGTGTCTCTTTCTGTGTGTTTGTGTCTCTGTCTGTGTCTCTGTCTGTGTGTGTGTGTGTGTGTGTCTGTGTGTGTGTGTGTTAAAGCACTCCCTTTCTTGTTTGTATTTGTATTCATGTCCTTTTTGTCGTGTCCTCTGGTGCTCAATAAAGTAATTTGTGATTCTGATCAGTCCTCTGAAGTGCTTCAAGAAAATAATGCTACATCAACATCAACTACATTCAGTCTTTTCTCTGGGGACCCTGGGACCTCTTCAAAGACCTATGGGGGTCCGTAGACCTGCTATTGACAACCATTGTTCAACTACTACAATAGTTTCTCTCTGTGGGCTAACAGACACCAGTTGTCACTCACAGCTGGACCAGTAGGGGTTTGGACTGGTGGAACTGGTTTTAAATGAGCACCATTGTTACCTGGCTCCCCAGGTAGGTGAAACACTTTCAGGCTGGATTTCTCACTAAACTGGTTTGAGGAGTGTCTACATTGAAATGGTCTTATCTTCTTCAAACATGTTCACATTTCCATGTGTTAGACATCATTGGAAAGATTAGAAACTACACTTCCACAATCTGGAAATAACTCCAAATGTCCCTCAGGAGACTTGTTCCTGGTTTTTCTGTGGCTGGACACATGTATCATATATACTTAATGAACAATCATGAAACAGGAAAATACAGGAACTGACCTGAGAGTCTCCAGTTTACAGTTTGGACTCTCCAGTCCAGAACAGAGCAGCTTCTCTCTTGAAACCTGCAGGTCGATGATGCTCAGGTCCAGTTGTGTCAGATGGGAGAGGTTGGACTTCAGAGCTGAGGCAACGACTTCACAGTGAGTCTCTGACAGGATGATGTTATTAAATCTGTGATGACGAAGAAAATGATTCTGTTGACATCATTCAACACTTAAATATAAACATATATTTGTCTTTTACACCAAAAGTAAAACAAAACCTGCAGCTTTACACCACAAACTTTACACTACAAACTAAAGAGACACAGTTCTGACATGAATTTCCCACCAGTAACTGTGAACACAGTGACCTTTGACCTTCATGAATGGAATCAAAAACCTTGTAGAGGACACTCCCAGAAGATCACCATTGTTCATATCAGTGAGCATTTACCTGAGGAGATCACTGCATGGCACTAAATGTGTCTTTACTGACTGTGAAACAGCCACTCATGTTTGTTGACTGACTGTTCAGTCATGGACAGTAATTCTGATCCACCACATGATTCAGCCTGATCTCCTGGACCTGTCAAAGTTCTCTTGATCTCTACATTGTAATCAACTCTTGTAGTTTGGCTGTTTGAAATCAGAAAGTGTCCCCAGCACAGTCCTGGAAGAACACACCTGAACTCATCCCCCTGACTTCCTTGGTGAGTGACATCATCTCCTCCCAGTTTGATGTGAACCATGGGGTGCTGGGAATTGTGGGGAGGAGGGGGCCCTGTCAGAGGACCTGAGACAGCAGCAGCTTCAGACCTGCTCTTTGTTCAGCAGCTGAATCTAAATGCTGCTGAGAGACAACTGCAGTGGACCAATCCGTGTTTCCACTCACAGGATCACAACACGTGTTGGGTGTGGCCGCTCTGACTCCAGAGAACAGGCGTCACATGATGAATCACTGTCAATCATATGGAAGATAGAAACTACACACACAAATGACTGAATGTGCTTTCAGCTCTTGAATTCTAAATATGCTTTGAAGAAAGAGGCAGCCGTCACATCTGGCCTCCACTCACACCTTCTGATGTTTGACATCTTTATGAATCCTTCAGCTGCAGCAGATCACAGGTACAAACAGTTCTTGTGACATGTAACCATGTCTGCCATTCCACTGGATTCAACGGACTAAACCAGAGGTCAGCAACCCGTGTCTCCGGAGCCACGTGTGGCTCTTTCATCCTTCTGTTGTGGCTCCCTGTGACTTTGGAAAATAAATAATGAGTACCGTACTTCCCGCACTATAAGTGAACCTAAAAGCCTTTCATTTTCTCAAAAACCAACAGGGCTCCTTATAATCTGATGCACCTCATATATGGATCAATATTAGTTACCGTATTTTCCGCACCATAAGTCACACTTTAGACGCTGAACTTTTCTCAAAATCGACGGTGCTTCCTTTAATACGGTGCGCCGTGTGTGGACTTCCACAATCTGCTGTGCGCCTTTGCTAAGTGCACTACGGTAAAAGCTCCTCCCGGTTGATTGCGCAACACCGATGCTAGGTATGCCAGGTAACAGCAGAGGTGTGCTGCTAATCACCTCCCCTGAAATGGCCCCGGTAATGTGACAAGAGTATGAATATTTTGTTTAATTAAATTGATGAAACTCACTGTTTTGCTTCCGTTGTCATCTTGTTACTGTATTTTTCAGCATGCGTCTGATAATATGTTGGTTAATTACAGAAATAGACCACGTAATTGAGACTGATCCCTATAAAACGGTGTGTAAAATACGGTATATAAACCCCAAAATAAAGTGAGTTTTCTGACTGTTTTGGTTCACTTAATGCGCCTGATAACCCGGTGTGCCGGTGTTCTCTGCAGCAGCTCTTCATTTCATAAATGCAACATCGTCTAGGCAAAGACGTTACTGTTAAAGCTCATGATGTTTCCAGGGTGACCATCTCAGAAAAGGTGTTGGCATAGCAACATATGTCAGCCAGAAAATGTATCTCTCTTCAATCATCTCTTTCCTTCAGCAATCAATCTGAATGGAGCTTTCATTTTAGATTTATTCTGAACTAATTCCCCTCATAAATACTCAGACCTTGGTAATTTTCTCAATGATCTGAGCGATCATTGCGTTATAGCTCCTGTCAGATAAGCTAAACTCCCAAAATTCAGGCATCCTTTGTTCTCCCCTGAACTGTCCAGGCTCCTTAAAGATGAAGCCTGGATGAATTTATGTTGATTAAACTACCCAGAACTTCCACCATCCTCATAAGTTTAGGAAAGGAGTCAAATCTTCATTTGGGGATGAAACCAGAGGAATTTCCTGATGCAGGAATTCTATCTGATAAATCAGCCCCTCTTCATTGTTGGAATGAAGACTTTGTTTGTTCAGGACCTCTGTTGGAGTCCTCACATCCACATCAGTCTAATGTGCAGGGGCTTTGCCCTCAAGCAGCACCTATTCATGCTGTGGCTCCAGCATTTGATCTGACTCCTTGTGAAGGAGCCCAGGTCCATCTGGCTTTAAAGCAACTGGATCTAATAAATCTGCTGGAGCTGACAACCTGGAGCCTCTCTCTTTGAGCTCAGCTGCAGACTTCATAGCAGAACCTCTGTGTCATATTTTCATCTGACTCTTTCTGAAAATGAGATTCTGACAATATGGAAGTGTGCTGATGTTCTTCCCTGCTGAAAGGTGCTGATCCCTCCGTAGTTAACAACTATGGGTCCATCTCTACGTTGTGTTCTCTCCAGAGTTTTAGAAAAGTTGCTGGCTGAACAACTTCCATGTTTTTTGGATCATCTGGTCTTCTCTGTCAACACCAGTCAGGTTGTAGCAAACAGGACAGCAGGAGAACTGCTGCTGTTAAAGTGCTGAAGGACATCATAGAATGTATATATACGCGTATACATCTGCCTGTACAAACAACATGATTGTACTGACAACCACTGCTGTGACACAATGCTGAGGCACTGTCACCGTTGTCTCTTGGTTTGTATGTGAGCTCCATCATTAAAAGAGATTTAGAGGAGATCCTTTTCTTCACTGATATAGAACTATATCCATCTAACATTGATACACATGTTAGAACTGTAAACATGCTCATGATGCTTTTACAGGGGCTTTATTACTAGATTCATACAACCTGTGGAATAGTAAAGTTTGATGCTCCATATCTTAATCACATCTGGACTTACACAGCCTTCCTGCAGTTCCTCACAGCTGGAATCAGTCTGAGTCGTCCCTCCTCTGATGTGTTGTACTTCTCCAGGTCCAGCTCATCCAGAACCTCCTCTGACATCTGCAGCAGGTTGGCCAGAGCAGAACAGTGGATCTCTGACAGTTCCTCTGATTTCTTCTCTGACTTCAGGAACTGTTGGATCTCCTGATGGACTGAATCATCCTTCATCTCCATCAGACAGTGGAAGATGTTGATGCTTCTGTCTGGAGAGACTTTATCACTCTTCATCTCCTTCAGGTTGTTGATGACCCTCTGGATGGTCTCTGGACGGTTGTCTGTCTGGTTCAACAGTCCTCTCAAGATTCTCTGATTGGACTCCAGAGAGAGACCATGAAGGAAGCGGACAAACAGGTCCAGGTGTCCATTTGGATTCTTGAGGGATTTCATCATGGATCTCTCAAGAAAGATGTTTACAGAACAGAACAAGGAAGATGATCTTAGTTCTGAGTCACTGAGGAAAGACTCTATAACCTCTGTCTTCTTCTGGGTGTAACAGTGGAACATGTAGACTGCAGCCAGAAACTCCTGAATGCTCAGATGAACAAAGCAGTAGACTGATTTCTGGAAGATCACACTCTCTCTTCTGAAGATCTCTGTACAAACTCCTGAGTACACTGACACCTCTGAGACGTCCAGTCCACATCGCTCCAGTTCTCCTGGGTAGAAAACGATGTTTCCATTCTCCAGATGTTCAAACACCAGCTGGCCCAACTTCAGCAGGACTTCTTTGTCAGCCTCAGTTAGTTCCTCTGGTCTTTGGTGTCCTTCATACTTCTGCTTCTTCCTCTTTGTCTGAACCATCAGGAAGTGTGAGTACAGGTCAGTCAGGGTCTTGGGCAGCTCTCCTCTCTGGTAGGTGGTCAACATGTCCTCCAGAACTGTAGCAGAGATCCAGCAGAAGACCGGGATCAGACACATGATGTGGAGGCTCCTGGAGGCCTTGATGTGGGAGATGATTCTGTTGGACAGATCTTCATCACTGAACCTCCTCCTGAAGTACTCCTCCTTCAGGGAGTCAGTGAAGCCTCGTACTTCTGTCATCCTGTCAACACACCCTGGAGGAATCTGATTGGCTGCTGCAGGTCTGGAGGTGATCCAGATGAGAGCTGAGGGAAGCAGGTTCCCCTGGATGAGGTTCCTCAGGAGCACGTTGACTGATGACACCTGTGTGACATCAGAGATGACCTGCTTGTTGTTGAAATCCAGTGAAAGTCTGCTTTCATCCAGGCCATCAAAGATGAACAGAAGTTTACAGACAGTCAGATCTTCTGCTCTGATCTTCTGTAATGTTGGATGGAAACCATGAAGCAGTGTGAGAAGACTGAACTGCTCATGTTTGATCAAGTTCAGCTCCCTGAATGAGAGCAGGAGCACCAGACTGATGTCTTGGTTCTCCAAACCCTCTGCCCAGTCCAGACTGAACTTCTGCACTGAGAAGGTTTTTCCAACACCAGCGACACCGTTTGTCAGAACCACTCTGATCTTCTTCTTGGTCAGAGTGGTTCTTCTTCGTCTTCTTCTTCTTCTTCCTCTTGATTGGCCAGAGAAGACTTTGAATATCTCCTGGCACTTGATTGGAGTGTCATGGAGGCTCTTCTTGGAGGTCATCTCCAGCTGCCTGACCTCATGTTGTGTGTTCACCTTCTCACTTTGTCCTTCAGTGATGTAGAGCTCAGTGTAGATCTTGTTCAGCAGGGTTCCTCTTCCTGCTTGATTAGTTCCTTCAGTCACACGTTCACATCTTCTCTTCACACTGATCTTATGTTCTTCTAAAACCTGCTGCAGTTCACTGACTAAAACCAGAGAGAAGAAAGAAAACACATTATTCCCATCTCTTCTAAAGTCATCAACACAGCTACAAATTCATGACGTCACATGTTGAATTTTCCAGTCAACAATTTTACTTTGTCCAGTCTTCATTTCAGCATCTCTCTGCAGTCTGTCAGAGTGTTCACAAGAGGACTCTCCTGGTGGAGCACACTGGTCCCAGTATGGGGACATGGACTCCTTCCTGTCACTGGGAAACATTTGGGATGGATTTAGAGGTCATTCTTCTGAAAATGACATGATCATGACTGAGTTTAAGAGAATATTCTTCTGTCTGAATTCATCTTTCAGTCTAAAGAACATGATCCTTTTTCCTCTTTTCAATCAGCATTATCCACATATGACTGTATCTGATCTATATTCAGGCTCTGGGTTTCTGGAGAGAACTGAGACACAACTACCATTGGAACACATGCTGTTAAATAAAGTTCAGTACAACTGAGATGAAGAATCATTTAAGATTTAACATGAAATGTTGAACATGAAGGTCCAGCAAGGAGAACTTGTAGAATCCAGATGTGATAAATCTAAAATGAGGTGACCACTGTGGACATCAGCTTGTAATAAACCTGTAGTTTAAGAGTTGAATAAAACATCTCCAGATGGAAACTCCCACCCTGCTGATGCTCATGTGACTAACAGTTGTCATCTAGAAACACTAAATCAGTTTTCTTACTTTGGCTTTGAAGGTCCAGCTTCACCTCTGAAGTCTAAAGGTGTACCTTTGGAGTGGTCACTCTTCATGGACACACAGCTGGACACTGGAGACTCTGTCAGCTTCAGTTTTCTGGAGATAAAACAAACTGAATGAACACGTGACCTCAGGAAATGTTCAAGTTGACATCTTGTGCTTCACATGGTGAACATGGTTCCTTGATGTCTAAATTGATGGTAGTCAGGTGCTTTGGCATGGACGGCTGGGTTTGGGTCTGGCTGGCTCTTTTCTTTTTGAAGCCTCAAACAGCCGCGGTTGGCCGCAGCAGTCTGCCCCAGAGTGGAACGTCAGACTGGATCATCTCATATTTGGATTATTCAGGGGGATCTGAGGGCTCCTCTCACTTTGAGCTGATCCTTATGTAATTGGTTCAGTTGATCAGTCACTTATTCAACTGTTGTTTTCCTGTTTTTGTTGTTGTTTTTAATGAATTCAAAAAGAGGAGCGGGGTAAATGTGCAAACATGCTGTAACGGAGCGTTATAAGTCTGAATACTGATGGATCAGGAAATAAAACACGGAGGGTTGGTTGTCTGCAAAAGTGAATTGTTGGTTTGGAACTCTTCTTCTGGTCTCAAGGGCATTACACAAACAACCTCCGCTCCACTCCTCCAAAATAAAATCACCACTTATACTCTTTTAGGGCTTGAGCAGAAACACAAATATAAAGTAGTGAATACGCTGACAAATCAGAAATAACTTGATTCAAGAAACAGGTTACAATGTCCAAAAGAAAGAAGCTGGACAAAGAGACGGGAGGAGCCTGAAAACTAAGGGTGAAAAAGAAACTAGTTGCAGGCCAGGATGCAGCCAGATGTGCTAAAGAGCCAGAGGTTTTCCGTGGTGGAGGGGCTAAGGTCAGCGTGGACGAGGGGAGCGAGCAGCATGTCCACAGCAGGTTAGTAAGCAGTGCCTCCATGGGCCTGTCAGGATGGCCTATCAGCAATGGGACAGCATACCTGCATACATCATGAATGTGCTTTATCAAGTCAAAAGAACATCACTGTGACTGAGCAGAAGAATGCACACATTTCTCTATTTCAGGAGAGAGTCTGTGTTCAAGGTTCAAAAGAGAAGATTTAATATAGAGGCTTTAGCTCCTGTGTCCCTGTTGTGTTTCTACATTCCTGTATTGAGCCTTTTAACAGCTGAAGAAAACCACATTAAAGTGATGAATTCTGACTGACTGATGCTCCTCATGCCATCAGACTGGCCTACAAGTTCCTTCTGATGCTCTTTCAGTCCAGCGGCCTGTGAGAGGACTTTCTCTACACACACACACACACACACACACACACACACACTGTGACCTTCAAAGCCTGGGTGGAAAGTATATTGTAAAAGACTGAGGAGGAAACCTTTAAAGAAATAGATGAAAGAATGCATTGAGCTCTGAATGAGATGGGAAGGCTCTGAGAAATGGAGATCACGTTGTGTTGTTTGTGTTTTCATGTAACTACTCTTCAGAAGTGAACAAGAAAAGTAAGAAAAGAAAAGTGTGTTCACACAAAATGGGAGGATAAGGGTGTAAAAGGGTGTAAAAGGGTGTGTCCACAAAGATAAATGAGGCTCCAGCTTTGTGTGACTAAACTTCAGTGAGGAGATCAAAGCTGATCCACCTGCAGTCCAAACCTTGTCCGGTAGAGGGCGCTACAACTCTCATCAAACTATTGGGACTTCCTGTATCTTCTTCAGCTTTAAGGAGCTTTAAATCTTTATCTGTCTGTCCTCTTCTGATGTGTTACTATTGAACAGCTCTGTGTTCATCTGTTGATTCAAAGGGTTTTTTCATCAATTCTGTTGGATGAGCTTGACTGACGGCCCAGGTACGTTTTATTGGTTTGGGGGAATCATTGACACAAGAGAAACAAGAAACGGAATGGTTTTTACTTTTGTTCAAAAAACGACAAAGAAGGAAAAACGACAAAGAAGGAAGGTTCGTTTTTGGTCAAAGAGCAGGAATCCACTACATATTTAGACTTCGGAGCCCTCTGTGCAGTGCCCTTCAAAATAAAGGTCTAGCTCCAGGCAGGCCCTGAACAGACTGAATTTCCTTCATGATTTACCTCTCATAGACTGTAATGAACCATGTATATTTAGTAAATTAAAGCAGGTTTTCTTACCAAAGTCTCTATTGAGCGAGAGAAAGATTTCTCAAGAAGAAGCGCTCTGAAAGTGGAGATTAACGTGACCAGCAGGTGTCGCTGTGCCTGAACGTTGTCATCAATAGTCCCTCATTAAACATCCCAGGGATTTCTACATGGATCTGGGTTTACACCAATTTATACAGTAAATCAATCATCAGGACCTCTGTTCCCATTTTAATGATCTTTCTTTACATTCTTATATTCATTTCTATTTTCCACATACTTGAATGTATGCTTTTATTGTGTGGGAGCAACTGGCCACCGCTGGGGGAATTTACGATTTCAGCTCTTTGACAAAAACAAACAAAATAAGAGCTCATTTCTTGTTTCCTCTTGTGACGAATATTCCCAGACAACAGCCCGATAAAACGTAGCTCATCACTGACGCTGTCACTGATCATTAGAAAGTGTGTCGTACATGTTTGTCATCAGGTTCATGGTTTTTAGACTGATGTGAAAGAGATCAAATGACTTGAAGAGTTGAATAAAACATCTCCAGATGGAAACTCCCACCCTGCTGATGCTCATGTGACTAACAGTTGTCATCTAGAAACACTAAATCACTCTCTTACCCTGGCTTTGAAGGTCCAGCTTCAGCTCTGAAGTTTATAGGTTCAACTTTGGACATGTCACTCTTCATGGACACACAGCTGGACACTGGAGACTCTGCTCTGTCCTCCTCCTCCATTCTGCTGAGATGTTTTACACTTACACCACGTTTCTGATGCACACAAATCTAAAACACATCAGACTTTACTCGATGACAAAAGCAAAGTTAACCCTCACACTCCCCAACTCTGACCTGAGCAGTAAAACTCCAAAGGTTCTTCAACACGGACACAAATGACTTCAAATGTTGATTCTGAACACCAGATTGATGCACGCAGGCAGAGGGAGTCCCCACCCTTGCTGGTGCTAACCACCACACCACCATGCTGCTCTGAGGGAGAATCTTATTCAATGTTTTGAGAAGATATGAGGTTCAGGTGACTTTGAACCCAATAGCATCAGAGAGGCAGGACCCTTGGCTATGCTTCAGGAACATCAGGACTTTAAGTTATTTCTGAACATCAGGACTTTAAGTTCACTCATCTATACACAGCTCCAGTCGAAGAATATTGACTCAGTCCATATCAAAGCGAGCATCCAGCATTTCAAACAGGACATACAAAATATCAGGTAATAAGTATTTCTGTGAGTAATATGATCATTCACTTTATATTTCATTTTCATTATCTCTTCATATTTTTTATTATCATGATGACTTTTCTTTATCCCTCACAGAAATTCTCTCATGCCATGTGTAAGCAAAGCTGGCTCTCTCGTCAAAGAGGCATGTGGTACTCAGACGATCCGTTCAGATGATCGCCAAAGGGTTACAGAAGAAGTGAGTTTATGTTGTAGAAATCTGTCGTAGTTTCATCTTAGTTTGTACTATTGGTTTAAGGAGAAATGTGTTTTGAAATACTATGTTAAATATATTGTGGCGGTTGCTGGAGGTGTTCCTCTCACCCCAGAGGGTCATGGGAAAGGGGCGTGGTTTAACCCCTGGTTCTGGCGCGAAAAGACACGACTGGTCAGTGTCTTCGGAGTTGTGTGTGAGCAACTAATAAACGTCTGTGTTGATGCACCTCGTCTCACCAAGTGATTCCTCCGTCCTGCCACAATATCAATAATATGTTGCAGACATATGTCCAGCCTATCACCTGTGTGTGTGTGTGTGTATAGGTGTGTGTATAGGTGTGTGTGTGTGTGTGTGTATGGGGGGGCGTAATAACAATGAAAATTATTTTAACATGTTTCAACTCATATTTTTGCAGTGGTCAAAATAACAGCAAGATATTTTTTCAAAAATCATGCAGCAAAAAAGTGTGTTGTCTTAACAATTTTAGGTTAATTATGGATTTATTTTATATATTTATTATTATATTATTCTCTTTAGGTCTGCAGCACCATTCTGGGACACACCAGGGAACACCTTTCCTTCACAGACCATCTTGTCTGTGCAACCATGATGCAGAGGTCCATGTTTGAAGAATATTACAGGTCATTTCCTGAAGATGCATTGCAAATCATTTCTACCCAGGTCTACCCAATGCTGAATGGAAGCTGAAGACATTCCAGCTGTTCACGGAAAACAACCTAGAAGAGATCTTATCAGAAACTGTCACGCTTTTAAAGATCATCATCACCACACCCAGACCACAGCGAAAACTGAGATGTGCTTTTCAATATTAAAAATCTTGATCCAGGAGAGGCTGAATGAAACCATTACTAATAGTACTACCACTACTACAACTACCACTACAATAATAATAAGGTTATGTGACCAAACTGAAGCGAGGAGCTAAGAGCTGTTCCATCTGTAGCTTAACTTTTGTCCAGCAGGAGGACTTTATTTTAACACAAAATCAGTTTTCTTACTTTGGGTTTGAAGGGCCAGCTTCATCTTTGAGATTCCCAGGTTTGTTTTTGGATTCTTCACCCTTAATAGATACACAGCTGGACACTGGATACTTTGCTATGTCCTCTTCCTCCATACTGTTGAAACCTATTTCCACTGGACAAAATAGGCATTTGTTTTAAACAAAATAAATAGGAAAATACATGGAATTTAGCTCAACAACAACAAAGTTAACGACTTCAAACTCTGCAAGTCCAACCTGAACACCAAAACAAGTGTTCAAAGTCCAACAGACCTTCAACACTGGAAAAAAAATGTCTTCAAATATTTTCCTTATTTCTCCTCTATAAAATCTCTCTTTTAGACTCACCCTTTGTCTCTCTTCAGTCGTGCTGCCGGGTCTGGAGTGAATACTTTCACATTCGTCTTTTTTGTTTTGTTTTTTTCCAGTCACACCAGTTCATCAAGTTTTGATCAGTCTGTATGTAGCAGGATGAGGGCGCTCTGCTCTGTCCTCTCGCTCCTTCTCTCTCTCTCTCTCCTGCTGCTGTCTTGATTGGAAGGCGGCGCTTGGGAGTAGAAGTGTGCTGGTGCACACCTGTCCCAGAGTCACCTCCTGAAAGCCAAGGGCGTGGCTCAGCTGGGAGAGGCTGCAGCGTGGGAGATGGATCGGCTTTGTTGCTGGAGCCTGGTCCTCGGCGACTGTTTGAATGCGTGTGCGTTGTCTGACTGACAGCAGATGACAGTGCTTCCGCTCTGCGTGGGATCGGCTCGTTGCGCCGTTTTCTTTTCTCATCTGCGAGCTCTCCATGCGGCGGTAGCGCAATCGACCTCCGTGTTCAGTTTTCCCACGCTAACTCATCTTTGGGCTCAGAGCCTCGGTGTGCGGCCCTGCTCATGGCGGCCGCCACTCCCATGAGAGCTGCTGTTTTGTCGTCGTGTGTTTGTGTCCTTTTATTTGAATATGCCGTTCTGATCAGGCGGGCTTTATGCCAGCAAAAGCACGCGGGGGCGTGGCCTGTTAGGCTGCCGATTCCAGCCTGCTGGTCGTTGTGTGCAGTAGGCCTGAAGGTTTGAGTCACAACCTGTTTTACTGTTTGCATATTGTTCACTGTTTTGTTGTCAAGATAATCTTTTTAGTGTGTATTTTGTATTTGACCTGGGTTTATTTCGTTGTGTTTTTGTGTTTGGATAATTTTCTTTGAATATTTGATTCCATTGTGTTCATAGTTCTATTGCTGGGCTTGTAATGGTTTTGTGTTTCTTTTTGTGTGTTGAACAGGAGCTGGGGGCCCCCAGTGTGTGGCAGCCAGATCCCTTGGTGGTGGTATTTATTTTGCAGTGAAGTGCACTCTGGGTGTCCCTGATTTTTCACGTGGTGTTACATAGAGTTCTCCCCTGCTGGCTGCCGTGGTAAGCCCAAGCCCCATTCCATAAAGTTGTGTCTAGTTTAGTGATGCTTTCTTTTGATTTAGCCCAGCAATAGTGAAGCACTGACTGTGTGAATTTATTTGTTTGTTTTTAAGTAGCAGCAAGGACCAAAATAAAATCGGTTACACTTTGGAAAGCACGTCTCAGCCAATCATTGTGTATCTTTGAACCTGTGTGACCTTTTACCAGGTGTGAACTGCACCACACCCATCAAAACTAGTTCCTGGGGCAAAATACCCCAGGTGGTGTTGTCCGCACCTTTCCCAAAACTTACCGCCCCGCCACATCAGGAAAACCAGAACAAGGACAGGTCTCTGTCCAGCAGTGTAGCCAGATGAACCAGGAGTCTCAGGGATTTGGATCCACGTGTTCCTTCTCCACCTGATAGTGAAGACTCTCTGAGCTCCTTCACTACTGAAGTTATTATGAGAGAGAAGACAGCAGAAAGGTCTGCTGGTACAGGAGGAGCAGACCGGTTCACCGCTGAGCCCTTGTACTCCTTTAACCCTTGACCCTAGTGTACAAGTCTACCACCAGTCCTTTAGACCCCATCCCAACCCACTTCATAAAGGAGATGTTCCCACTGATTGGAAGTTCTGTTCTTGGCCAGATCAATTCTCTCTTGAGCTCTTGAGCCACAGGTTTTGAACCCTTGTCTTACAAGGTTGCAGTAATCAAACCGCTGCTTAAAAAACATCATGTGATCCAGATGTGTTGGCAAACTCTAGGCCCATATCTAACCTTTCTATTTCTAAAGTTCTTGAGACGGTGGTGGTGACTCAGTCTCACCCTCACAACAGTCAGACTGTTGACAAAGCTGCCTAACATCTACTTCAGCACAGTCCTACCAATAAAAACACAACAGGACACCACGGAGTGATCTGAGAAGCCTCCTGGCAGAATCTGGCTCCTTCTAAAAGTGCTAAAATGACCTTTAAAACCAGTCTAACCTGCCCTTGGAAATAAAATTCCCTCATCAGGGAAATGCTATCATATTTACTAATTCTGCTACACATAATCTGAGGAGATAGGTGGGGAACTAATTCAGTTGGGGATATTAATAGACAGATGGAATATTAGAATTGTTAATATTATACTTCAGTACTTTAGATATTGTTTTCAACTCAGGACTCTGCTGCCTTTAATTGGCTTTTGAGAAGACATATATGTTGACAGTATGGACCAAAGTGGGAAATTCAATTTTATTTAAACACAAACACACTCATAAAACATTAAATCTCAAACTGTGTACAGGAGTGAATCATTACATTTCAGAACTATTTACAGGAGTTCAACATTACATTTCAGAACTATTTACAGGAGTTCAACATGATGTTTCAGAACTATTTACAGGAGTTCAACATTATGTTTCAGAACTATTTACAGGAATTCAACGTTACATTTCAGAACTATTTACAGGAGTTCAACATTACATTTCAGAACTATTTACAGGAGTTCAACATTACATTTCAGAACTATTTACAGGAGTTCAACATTATGTTTCAGAACTATTTACAGGAATTCAACGTTACATTTCAGAACTATTTACAGGAGTTCAACATTACATTTCAGAACTATTTACAGGAGTTCAACATTATGTTTCAGAACTGTGTGTAGTAGTGCAGCATTACATTTCAGAACTATGTACAGTCGTGCAACATGCAGTCATGGCACCCGCTCTTCGTGTAAATGGCAAAACAGGGCCACTGGATGATAGCGGCCGGAAATATATTGCGTCCGTAGTGGTTTAGGCACTACCATTGAAAATGAATGGGAAACGGTTTAGGGCCGTTTAGCTAAAAAAGTCTCCATGCTTGCGTTTTTGTGGTGCGTCCAAGTCTTGTATTCACATATCTATTCCAAGTGACCCACGTGGTTTCACTGACATGAAATGGCTGATCTCTACAGTTCTGTCCACCTGAGAAACTGTAACTGGGCACAAGCTGGGAAAACAGTGAACACTTGTTGGTGACTGATAAACCCAGCAATTTCTCTCCTGGTTGAAAATCTCCTTGTCGCCACACAGTTCCAACCAGTCAAGCGCTCCCAGTCTGACCAGTCAGCTGTGTGAAGACTCAGGTCAGGTGATGAAAAGAGTCCAGTCTGGTGTGCTGTTGCTGGGTTGGAACAGAAACCTGCAGCCACACGGCTCTTTGTGGAAGAGCTTGGACATCCCTGCACTATGAAGAGAATGGAAACTGACAGGATTATGATCACATTTATGTCAATGATTACAGCTTCTGTCATTATTTATTTGACTCGTCTTCTGGACACTTTATATTGAATGTGTCAGAACTTTGATGTAAATAATAATAATAATATTTTAGGTGGGCTTCAGCCCCCCAAAATAGGCCTAGTGAAGCCACTGGGTAGGAGACAACAGAGAAACTGCAACTGTGTTAAACAATAAGTGGATCATGTTCCTTCACTCCAGCAGCTGTGATCACAACATGTCTCAACACACACAGCAGCTCTGCCTGATAATTCCACCAGAAAAAAGGTTTTCACTGTCACCACAGCAGCAGAAATAAAACACTATTGTTGAAACACTTTAACTGTGCTGGAAATAATAGCTAACTGTTTTACATGATCATATCAAAGAGGGTTGAATTTAACAGGGTGTTCAGAATTCAAGTTACTTTTCCACGCTGTCTCTCACGTTGACAGCATGTGTCGCCCTCTAGTGGTCACATTTCTTCATAACATGATGGTCTCAAGAACCTTTTCTTCATTTAGTCCGTTAGAAATCGATGAATGTGTCACATTTTCTCAAACAAGGTCATATCCGGCTAATTTAGTCTTTCAACTGAGGCACACATCTTTTCAGGAGTTTTTAAACCCCAATAAAAACAGAAGAATATTTGAGACTGAAAACTTGGTTGATTCAAAATCCACACAAACCTGAGTTTGAGCGTCGCTTCATTTTCATTCAGAACCTCTCATGATTCAGTCAATAAAGCTCCTGAAGATGAAGAGATGATCTCAGACGCGTCTCAGAAACATCTGCGTCATAAACAGGCCGCTGACCCGCGGCGTCAAAGTGAAAGTGAAAGTATTCGGTTTGAGCTGGAGGAAGAGTAAAGACGGACGCAGGGCGAGTGTAAAGAAGGCTTTTAAAAGAAGAGAAATCCTTCATCAATCTGGTGTTCAGAATCAACATTTGAAGTCATTTGTGTCCGTGTTGAAGAACCTTTGGAGTTTTACTGCTCAGGTCAGAGTTGGGGAGTGTGAGGGTTAACTTTGCTTTTGTCGTCGAGTAAAGTCTGATGTGTTTTAGATTTGTGTGCATCAGAAACGTGGTGTAAGTGTAAAACATCTCAGCAGAATGGAGGAGGACAGAGCAGAGTCTCCAGTGTCCAGCTGTGTGTCCATGAAGAGTGACTGGTCCAAACATGAACCTATAAACTTCAGAGGTGAAGCTGGACCTTCAAAGCCAGGGTAAGAGAGTGATTTAGTGTTTCTAGATGACAACTGTTAGTCACATGAGCATCAGCAGGGTGGGAGTTTCCATCTGGAGATGTTTTATTCAACTCTTCAAGTCATTTGATCTCTTTCACATCAGTCTAAAAACCATGAACCTGATGACAAACATGTACGACACACTTTCTAATGATCAGTGACAGCGTCAGTGATGAGCTACGTTTTATCGGGCTGTTGTCTGGGAATATTCGTCACAAGAGGAAACAAGAAATGAGCTCTTATTTTGTTTGTCTTTGGTCAAAGAGCTGAAATCATAAATTCCCCCAGCGGTGGCCAGTTGCTCCCACACAATAAAAGCATACATTCAAGTATGTGGAAAATAGAAATGAATATAAGAATGTAAAGAATGATCATTAAAATGTGAACAGAGATCCTGATGATTGATTTGCTGTATAAATTGGTGTAAACCCAGATCCATGTAGAAATCCCTGGGATGTTTAATGAGGGACTATTGATGACAACGTTCAGGCACAGCGACACCTGCTGGTCACGTTAATCTCCACTTTCAGAGCGCTTCTTCTTGAGAAATCTTTCTCTCGCTCAATAGAGACTTTGGTAAGAAAACCTGCTTTAATTTACTAAATATACATGGTTCATTACAGTCTATGAGAGGTAAATCATGAAGGAAATTCAGTCTGTTCAGGGCCTGCCTGGAGCTAGACCTTTATTTTGAAGGGCACTGCACAGAGGGCTCCAAAGTCTAAATATGTAGTGGATTTCTGCTCTTTGACCAAAAACCAACCTTCCTTCTTTGTCGTTTTTCCTTCTTTGTCGTTTTTTGAACAAAACTAAAAACCATTCCGTTTCTTGTTTCTCTTGTGTCAATGATTCCCCCAAACCAATAAAAGGTACCTGGGCCGTCAGTCAAGCTCATCCAACAGAATTGATGAAAAAACCCTTTGAATCAACAGATGAACACAGAGCTGTTCAATAGTAACACATCAGAAGAGGACAGACAGATAAAGATTTAAAGCTCCTTAAAGCTGAAGAAGATACAGGAAGTCCCAATAGTTTGATGAGAGTTGTAGCGCCCTCTACCGGACAAGGTTTGAACTGCAGGTGGATCAGCTTTGATCTCCTCAGTTTAGTCACACAAAGCTGGAGCCTCATTTATCTTTGTGGACACACCCTTTTACACCCTTTTTACACCCTTATCCTCCCATTTTGTGTGAACACACTTTTCTTTTCTCACTTTTTTGTAGTAGTAAGAGTAGTTACATGAAAACACAAACAACACAACGTGATCTCCATTTCTCAGAGCCTTCCCATCTCATTCAGAGCTCAATGCATTCTTTCATCTATTTCTTTAAAGGTTTCCTCCTCAGTCTTTTACAATATACTTTCCACCCAGGCTTTGAAGGACACAGTGTGTGTGTGTGTGTGTGTGTGTGTGTTTGTGTGTGTGTGTGTGTGTGTGTGTGTGTGTGTGTGTGTGTGTATGTGTGTGTGTGTGTATGTGTGTGTTTCATGATCCATTAACAAACCAAATGTGAGTGTAGAGAAAGTCCTCTCACGGGCCGCTGGACTGAAAGAGCATCAGAAGGAACTTGTAGGCCAGTCTGATGGCATGATGAGCATCAGTCAGTCAGAATTCATCACTTTAATGTGGTTTTCTTCAGCTGTTAAAAGGCTCAATACAGGAATGTAGAAACACAACAGGGACACAGGAGCTAAAGCCTCTATATTAAATCTTCTCTTTTGAACCTTGAACACAGACTCTCTCCTGAAATAGAGAAATGTGTGCATTCTTCTGCTCAGTCACAGTGATGTTCTTTTGACTTGATAAAGCACATTCATGATGTATGCAGGTATGCTGTCCCATTGCTGATAGGCCATCCTGACAGGCCCATGGAGGCACTGCTTACTAACCTGCTGTGGACATGCTGCTCGCTCCCCTCGTCCACGCTGACCTTAGCCCCTCCACCACGGAAAACCTCTGGCTCTTTAGCACATCTGGCTGCATCCTGGCCTGCAACTAGTTTCTTTTTCACCCTTAGTTTTCAGGCTCCTCCCGTCTCTTTGTCCAGCTTCTTTCTTTCGGACATTCTAACCTGTTTCTTGAATCAAGTTATTTCTGATTTGTCAGCGTATTCACTACTTTATATTTGTGTTTCTGCTCTAGCACTAAGAGTATAAGTGGTGATTTTATTTTGGAGGAGTGGAGCGGAAGTTGTTTGTGTAATGCCCTTGAGACCAGAAGAAGAGTTCCAAACCAACAATTCACTTTTACAGACAACCAACCCTCCGTGTTTTATTTCCTGATCCATCAGTATTCAGACTTATAACGCTCCGTTACAGCATGTTTGCACATTTACCCCGCTCCTCTTTTTGAATTCATTAAAAAACAACAACAACAACAGGAAAACAACAGTTGAATAAGTGACTGATCAACTGAACCAATTACATCAGGATCAGCTCAAAGTGAGAGGAGCCCTCAGATCCCCCTGAATAATCCAAATATGAGATGATCCAGTCTGACGTTCCACTCTGGGGCAGACTGCTGCGGCCAACCGCGGCTGTTTGAGGCTTCAAAAAGAAAAGAGCCAGCCAGACCCAAACCCAGCCGTCCATGCCAAAGCACCTGACTACCATCAATTTAGACATCAAGGAACCATGTTCACCATGTGAAGCACAAGATGTCAACTTGAACATTTCCTGAGGTCACGTGTTCATTCAGTTTGTTTTATCTCCAGAAAACTGAAGCTGACAGAGTCTCCAGTGTCCAGCTGTGTGTCCATGAAGAGTGACCACTCCAAAGGTACACCTTTAGACTTCAGAGGTGAAGCTGGACCTTCAAAGCCAAAGTAAGAAAACTGATTTAGTGTTTCTAGATGACAACTGTTAGTCACATGAGCATCAGCAGGGTGGGAGTTTCCATCTGGAGATGTTTTATTCAACTCTTAAACTACAGGTTTATTACAAGCTGATGTCCACAGTGGTCACCTCATTTTAGATTTATCACATCTGGATTCTACAAGTTCTCCTTGCTGGACCTTCATGTTCAACATTTCATGTTAAATCTTAAATGATTCTTCATCTCAGTTGTACTGAACTTTATTTAACAGCATGTGTTCCAATGGTAGTTGTGTCTCAGTTCTCTCCAGAAACCCAGAGCCTGAATATAGATCAGATACAGTCATATGTGGATAATGCTGATTGAAAAGAGGAAAAAGGATCATGTTCTTTAGACTGAAAGATGAATTCAGACAGAAGAATATTCTCTTAAACTCAGTCATGATCATGTCATTTTCAGAAGAATGACCTCTAAATCCATCCCAAATGTTTCCCAGTGACAGGAAGGAGTCCATGTCCCCATACTGGGACCAGTGTGCTCCACCAGGAGAGTCCTCTTGTGAACACTCTGACAGACTGCAGAGAGATGCTGAAATGAAGACTGGACAAAGTAAAATTGTTGACTGGAAAATTCAACATGTGACGTCATGAATTTGTAGCTGTGTTGATGACTTTAGAAGAGATGGGAATAATGTGTTTTCTTTCTTCTCTCTGGTTTTAGTCAGTGAACTGCAGCAGGTTTTAGAAGAACATAAGATCAGTGTGAAGAGAAGATGTGAACGTGTGACTGAAGGAACTAATGAAGCAGGAAGAGGAACCCTGCTGAACAACATCTACACTGAGCTCTACATCACTGAGGGACAAAGTGAGGAGGTGAACACACAACATGAGGTCAGACAGCTGGAGATGACATCCAAGAAGAGCCTCCATGACACTCCAATCAACTGCCAGCACATCTTCAAAGCCTTCTGTGACCAAGAGGAGAAGATCAGAGTGGTTCTGACAAACGGTGTCGCTGGTGTTGGAAAAACCTTCTCAGTGCAGAAGTTCAGTCTGGACTGGGCAGAGGGTTTGGAGAACCAAGACATCAGTCTGGTGCTCCTGCTCTCATTCAGGGAGCTGAACTTGATCAAACATGAGCAGTTCAGTCTTCTCACACTGCTTCATGGTTTCCATCCAACATTACAGAAGATCAGAGCAGAAGATCTGACTGTCTGTAAACTTCTGTTCATCTTTGATGGCCTGGATGAAAGCAGACTTTCACCGGATTTCAACAACAAGCAGGTCATCTCTGATGTCACACAGGTGTCATCAGTCAACGTGCTCCTGAGGAACCTCATCCAGGGGAACCTGCTTCCCTCAGCTCTCATCTGGATCACCTCCAGACCTGCAGCAGCCAATCAGATTCCTCCAGGGTGTGTTGACAGGATGACAGAAGTACGAGGCTTCACTGACTCCCAGAAGGAGGAGTACTTCAGGAGGAGGTTCAGTGATGAAGATCTGTCCAACAGAATCATCTCCCACATCAAGGCCTCCAGGAGCCTCCACATCATGTGTCTGATCCCGGTCTTCTGCTGGATCTCTGCTACAGTTCTGGAGGACATGTTGACCACAGAGCAGAGAGGAGAGCTGCCCAAGACCCTGACTGACCTGTACTCACACTTCCTGATGGTTCTGACAAAGAGGAAGAAGCAGAAGTATGAAGGACACCAAAGACCAGAGGAACTGACTGAGGCTGACAAAGAAGTCCTGCTGAAGTTGGGCCAGCTGGCGTTTGAACATCTGGAGAATGGAAACATCGTTTTCTACCCAGGAGACCTGGAGCGATGTGGACTGGACGTCTCAGAGGTGTCAGTGTACTCAGGAGTTTGTACAGAGATCTTCAGAAGAGAGAGTGTGATCTTCCAGAAATCAGTCTACTGCTTTGTTCATCTGAGCATTCAGGAGTTTCTGGCTGCAGTCTACATGTTCCACTGTTACACCGAGAAGAAGACAGAGGTTATAGAGTCTTTCCTCAGTGACTCAGAGCCAAAGAAAACTTCCCTCTTTTCAAGGTTGTTTAAATCTTATGGTCCAATCCAACATGTAGAAGACTTTCTCCTTGGAGCCATGATGAAATCCCTCAACAGTCCAAATGGACACCTGGACCTGTTTGTCCGCTTCCTTCATGGTCTCTCTCTGGAGTCCAATCAGAGAATCTTGAGAGGACTGTTGATCCAAACAGACAACCATCCAGAAACCATCCAGACGGTCACCAACAACCTGAAGGAGATGAAGAGTGATGAAGTCTCTCCAGACAGAAGCATCAACATCTTCCAATGTCTGATGGAGATGAAGGATGATTCAGTCCATCAGGAGATCCAACAGTTCCTGAAGTCAGAGAAGAAATCAGAGGAACTGTCAGAGATCCACTGTTCTGCTCTGGCCTACCTGCTGCAGATGTCAGAGGAGGTTCTGGATGAGCTGGACCTGGAGAAGTACAACACATCAGAGGAGGGACGACTCAGACTGATTCCAGCTGTGAGGAACTGCAGGAAGGCTGTGTAAGTCCAGATGTGATTAAGATATGGAGCATCAAACTTTACTATTCCACAGGTTGTATGAATCTAGTAATAAAGCCCCTGTAAAAGCATCATGAGCATGTTTACAGTTCTAACATGTGTATCAGTGTTAGATGGATATAGTTCTATATCAGTGAAGAAAAGGATCTCCTCTAAATCTCTTTTAATGATGGAGCTCAGATACAAACCAAGAGACAACGGTGACAGTGCCTCAGCATTGTGTCACAGCAGTGGTTGTCAGTCCAATCATGTTGTTTGTACAGGCAGATGTATATGCGTATATATACATTCTATGATGTCCTTCAGCACTTTAACAGCAGCAGTTCTTCTGCTGTCCTGTTTGCTACAACCTGACTGGTGTTGACAGAGAGACCAGATGATCCAAAAAACATGGAAGTTGTTCAGCCAGCAACTTTTCTAAAACTGTGGAGAGAACACAACGTAGAGATGGACCCATAGTTGTTAACTACGGAGGGATCAGCACCTTTCAGCAGAGAAGAACATCAGCACACTTCCATATTCTCAGAATCTCATTTTCAGAAAGAGTCAGATGAAAATATGACACAGAGGTTCTGCTATGAAGTCTGCAGCTGAGCTCAAAGAGAGAGGCTCCAGGTTGTCAGCTCCAGCAGATTTATTAGATCCAGTTGCTTTAAAGCCAGATGGACCTGGGCTCCTTCACAAGGAGTCAGATCAAATCCTGGAGCCACAGCATGAATAGGTGCTGCTTGAGGGCAAAGCCCCTGCACATTAGACTGATGTGGATGTGAGGACTCCAACAGAGGTCCTGAACAAACAAAGTCTTCATTCCAACAATTAAGAGGGGCTGATTTATCAGATAGAATTCCTGCATCAGGAAATTCCTCTGGCTTCATCCCCAAATGAAGATTTGACTCCTTTCCTAAACTTCTGAGGATGGTGGAAGTTCTGGGTAGTTTAATCAACATCCAAATCAGATTGAGCCTTTTTAAGGAGGGAAGTAAAGTGATTTGTGAGCTGTTTGAATATCAGCCAGTCACCCTGGGATGTAGAAGTTCTGACCTTAGTCCAGGCCTCATCCCTGGCTTTAAGGAGCCTGGACAGTTCAGGGGAGAACCAAGGATTGTTTGTAGCCTTCACTCTACATGAGCAGAGAGGGGCATGTTTATTTATGATCAGAGTCAAAGCAGCAGAAAAAGACTTCCAGGCCAGCTCTACATCATTCAAAAGTCAGATCCTGGACCAATCAAAGTGCCATAAATCATGATGAAATCCTGCTCACAGAAATGCTTCTAATCCCGTTTAAAAATAATCTGGGGCCTTAATTTGGGGAGTTTAGCTGGTCTGACGGGAGCTATAACACAATGATCACTCAGATCATTGAGAAAAATACCTTAAATATCTGAGTATTTATGAGGGGAATTAGTTCAGAATAAATCAAGAAGAGAAGATTTCTCTGGACATTTAAGGTGTGGGCGTGTTGACCCGTTAACTATTTGTGTTGAGTTAAAAGAATCACAGAGATTTAAACCTCTGAGAGACAGGAGATAACCAATCCAGTTCAGATCTCCTGGGAGAAGAATGTCATTGAAGTCAAAAGTGGAAAGCTGCTGATTGAATGATGCTAGAGTGTGACTACCAGCAGAGGGCGCTCTAGAGCAGCCTACGATGGTGAGAAAGGAGCCATGAAGAAGCTCCAAGTTCAGAGCAACAAATGCAGATTGACTGAGGGAAAGAGATGATTGAAGAGTGGGATGAACTTTCTGACTGACAGATGTTGCTATGCCAACACCTTTTCTGGGACGGTCACCACGGAAACAATGTGACCTTTAACAGCAACGTCTTTGTCTGGGATGGATTTCTTTAGCCAAGTTTCAGACGAGCAGAATGTCAGCAGCCGTCGGTTTAGCCCAGATTTGAAGCAGGTCAAGTGTGTCAATAGACTTGTAACATTGAGGTGAAGAACACCAAGCCCTGATCTACATGTAACATCACTTGGTGTGTTTAGTCCGTTGAATCCAGTGGAATGGCAGACATGGTTACATGTCACAAGAACTGTTTGTACCTGTGATCTGCTGCAGCTGAAGGATTCATAAAGATGTCAAACATCAGAAGGTGTGAGTGGAGGCCAGATGTGACGGCTGCCTCTTTCTTCAAAGCATATTTAGAATTCAAGAGCTGAAAGCACATTCAGTCATTTGTGTGTGTAGTTTCTATCTTCCATATGATTGACAGTGATTCATCATGTGACGCCTGTTCTCTGGAGTCAGAGCGGCCACACCCAACACGTGTTGTGATCCTGTGAGTGGAAACACGGATTGGTCCACTGCAGTTGTCTCTCAGCAGCATTTAGATTCAGCTGCTGAACAAAGAGCAGGTCTGAAGCTGCTGCTGTCTCAGGTCCTCTGACAGGGCCCCCTCCTCCCCACAATTCCCAGCACCCCATGGTTCACATCAAACTGGGAGGAGATGATGTCACTCACCAAGGAAGTCAGGGGGATGAGTTCAGGTGTGTTCTTCCAGGACTGTGCTGGGGACACTTTCTGATTTCAAACAGCCAAACTACAAGAGTTGATTACAATGTAGAGATCAAGAGAACTTTGACAGGTCCAGGAGATCAGGCTGAATCATGTGGTGGATCAGAATTACTGTCCATGACTGAACAGTCAGTCAACAAACATGAGTGGCTGTTTCACAGTCAGTAAAGACACATTTAGTGCCATGCAGTGATCTCCTCAGGTAAATGCTCACTGATATGAACAATGGTGATCTTCTGGGAGTGTCCTCTACAAGGTTTTTGATTCCATTCATGAAGGTCAAAGGTCACTGTGTTCACAGTTACTGGTGGGAAATTCATGTCAGAACTGTGTCTCTTTAGTTTGTAGTGTAAAGTTTGTGGTGTAAAGCTGCACGTTTTGTTTTACTTTTGATGTAAAAGACAAATATATGTTTATATTTAAGTGTTGAATGATGTCAACACAATCATTTTCTTGGTCATCACAGATTTAATAACATCAGCCTGTCAGAGACTAACTGTGAAGTCGTTGCCTCAGCTCTGAAGTCCAACCCCTCCCATCTGACACAACTGGACCTGAGCATCATCGACCTGCAGGGTTCAAGAGAGAAGCTGCTCTGTTCTGGACTGGAGAGTCCAAACTGTAAACTGGAGACTCTCAGGTCAGTTCCTGTATTTTCCTGTTTCATGATTGTTCATTAAGTATATATGATACATGTGTCCAGCCACAGAAAAACCAGGAACAAGTCTCCTGAGGGACATTTGGAGTTATTTCCAGATTGTGGAAGTGTAGTTTCTAATCTTTCCAATGATGTCTAACACATGGAAATGTGAACATGTTTGAAGAAGATAAGACCATTTCAATGTAGACACTCCTCAAACCAGTTTAGTGAGAAATCCAGCCTGAAAGTGTTTCACCTACCTGGGGAGCCAGGTAACAATGGTGCTCATTTAAAACCAGTTCCACCAGTCCAAACCCTACTGGTCCAGCTGTGAGTGACAACTGGTGTCTGTTAGCCCACAGGAGAGAAACTATTGTAGTAGTTTGAACAATGGTTGTCAATAGCAGGTCTACGGACCCCCATAGGTCTTTGAAGAGGTCAGTTTGTTGCTGAATTACTTCCTGTAGCTGATAGCACATTGTGGAGAGGGTGTGAAGAAGAGTCCAATAATCGGTGACATCACAACCACCTCCTCTTATGCTGATTGCGGCTTCTCTGATGTTGATGAATGTTCTGAGTCATCCAGGTCGAAGAGAACTGAGAAAAACAAGGACTGTCCAAGAGGCTTCTTTAGTTCTACACTAACTGGTGGGAGTCCCAGAGTTCTATCTACTGTTTATGTATAATATAAGACAACGTTCACATCATTTTAACTTCCAGACTCAGGTCAGTACACAGGAAATAAAAAGTCAGCCAGAGGTTTTTAAATCAGCACTAAAGGCAGAATGAGCTGATTGAGAAGACAGACATGAGGACAGAATGGTGGGATGTGGTCATGAGACAGAGAGATCTGGTCCAGAGGTTAGCTTTGTTCTCACAGGAAGGGGACGAGACCATTAGACACGGGTGAGGAAGATCAGGGTGATGAGACAGGTGAGAGAGGGGCAACAGACACAAAGAGGAGAACAAAACCTAATAAATAATCTGATTGATTTAGATAAGTGTATAATCTAGAATAAATGAGACAAATGAGGAGGAGGAGTGACCTGTTAGAAAGTCTAAATATGATTGTTCTTTTATAAATTGGGAGTACTGTCTTCCTCTGAAGTCTTGAAGATCAACACAGGACAGTTGAAAATAGAAAAAAGATAAAATATCTGACATATTTATTCCCCGCTGTCTCTGCCTCAGCTTCCTGTCTGCCCCGCCCCCCACCTGTGTGCCCCGCCCCCACCTGTGTGTGTACACCTGTTCCCTGATTGTGTCTCCTCACCTGTGCTGCATCACTCCCCTCATTGGTTTGGATTTAGTTCCCTCTGTGTCTCAGGCTCCTCCTGGTCCTGTAGTGGATGATCCTTGCTTGTTTTTTTGACCGTGCCTCTTGTCTCATGTTTTTGAAGACCTCTGTCTGAGTTGTTGGACCCACTTATCGTGTACTGAACTGAACAAACGCTTAAAGATCTCTTCTAATGCTGAATCCATCACTGACGTGTAGTCCTGCTCATTCTGTCTTCTTCATGAGAGGTGGCAGAATAAGAACGGGTAGATGACTTTATTTTTAAGGCAAAGTGTTTTCAATTAAAATGTATTTGATTTTCATAAATGACTTTAAATATTTAGACTAAAAGCCCCTAAAATGAGGATTGAAGTTATTTATTGATTGATACAATGTAAACCTTTGTGTTGTATTATACTCATGTCCCTTTGGGAATCCCTGTGCTAGGATGTTGTTTAAGTGTATTTTATGTAAATTAGAGAACAAGAGAATGAAAGAGTTGAATTCCATGTGAGACATCATCAGTCATGTACATGAGCCATGTCAAAGGCAGCCCCTTTAAAAAGTTACTGTTTTTGATGTTTTAATCACCTGATGTGTTATCAATGATGAAATGTTCTGATACATTGTGGAAAATATTTCGGATTTAGGTTTAGGATGTGAACATGTGTGATTGTAAATGAGGTCAATCAAATGTATTATTTCTTTGTCCAGATTGAGACGCTGCAGGTTATCAGGTAGAATCAGCCTGTGTGGATAGGCTGAGCTCCAAAAACATCAGGATAGAACATAAATCAACACAAGCTTAATGATGGTGTTGTTCTGTGATCAAGCAGAACACTGTGAGGGCCATGGGCTTGTGAATAGGTGACAGTGTCACTATCAGCACCTTGGTGATACACACTGTTAGCTCCACTGTTGAAGGGACACACACCTGATAGAATCATATAGAATAGAATCATATAGAACACTGACATGCTTCTGGATCATTTGTTCTCTACATGTTTTATGTGTGATTTCCACTTGATCCTTTCATCTATTGTGACACCATCTCATCTTTCATTTATTCTTCTTTAGATTGATGGACTGCAGTTTATCAGAGATCAGCTGTGATTATCTGGCCTCAGCTCTGAAGTCCAAACCCTCCCATCTGAGACACCTGGACCTGACCTTGAACAAGCTGCAGGATTCAGGAGTGAAGCTGCTCTCTTCTGGACTGGAGAGTCCAAACTGTAAACTGGAGACTCTCAGGTCAGTTCCTGTATCTCTACAGTCTGTCTGTCATTGATTTAACACTAAAACCCTTTTTATTGTTTTTGTCTGAGCTCACACATAATCACTTATTTTCTTGTCTTTTTAAACAAAGTGTAGTTTTTTTCAAGCCTTTATTAAATCAACATGATTTCAGGCAGGTTTGTGTGTAAGTGTAAACCAAAAACTGAACACATGTGATTATAATTCACATGTTTAACTATTTTAAATATAAACTATCAACAATCGTCAGCACATTAAAATAAATGGCTGCAGCCACTTCAGTCAATATCAGACAAGACACACACAGAGACACACACAGAGACACACCCAGAGACACACCCAGAGACACACCCAGAGACACACACAGAGACACACACAGAGACAGACACACACAGAGACAGACACACACACTCAGACACACACACTCAGACACACACAGACAGACACACACACACATAGACACACACACAGACACACACACACATAGACACACACAGACACACACATACATAGACACACACAGACACAAAGAGACACACATAGACACACACACATAGACACACAGACACACACATAGACACACAGACACACATAGACACACAGACACACATAGACACACAGACACACATAGACACACAGACACACACACATACACATAGACACACACACATAGACACACACCCACAGACACACACACACACTTACACACACATATACACACACAGACACACACACACAGACACACACTAAGACACACACAGACATACACACAGACACACACACACATAGACACACACACATACACACACAGACACAGACAAACACACAGAAACACACACACACAGATACACACAGAGACAGACACACACACACAGACACACACACAGTCACAGACAACACACACAAACACACCTTCACACATTCACATATACTCTCACACACAATCAAACACTCTCACACACCTTCACACACCCTCACACCCACACAATCTCACACCCACTCACTCACACACTCACACACACACACAAACACACATTCATATCTACTCTCACACACATCATCTCACACACCATCTCACAGACACACTCCCTCCGCCTGACACACTCACACACTGTCACATTCACACACCACACACTCACACACTCCCACAAACCCTCACATATACACCCTCTCACAGACTTTCACACACACACTCTTTCACTTTTACTTTACTTTTTATTTATTTATATGGCACTTTTAAAACATTTATGTAGTTCAAAGTGCCTCAAAGATGATAAAAACATATAAAATCCAACATTAAAAGAATAAAAACACCATAAAAAATATAGAATATAAAAGCACACACATACGTAGACACACATGCATACTTACATACAGACAGACACTCAACACACATCCCCGCTCACACAAGCAAGCTGAGACATGGCCAGGCACCTAGATCTGGGACGAGGGAGGGAGACGCCACCTTTTTGGGGGCAGATCAGGCCGAGGGAGGACACGATCCATTATCACAGGGGGTGCCGCCACAGAGAACCGCCTCGACCCGGCAGACAAGAGACTCCGCACCAAGGCACAGAGCCCCCAGGCCCCCCAGGCCAGAGCCGTCCACAGGACAGCACCCCCAGGTTCTTCAGTCTATTTAATAAAATATGATGGTCTACTGACCGGATACATCCCCCAGCCTGGCAGGCCCCCATGAGGAAACACTGGAGCTAAAAACTGAGAGACTAAAACAGTAAATGAGATAAAATGTGTAATATCTATGAACTGGGGGATTAAGACAGTAAAAGTGGGTTAAGAATGGTTAAGAATAGTTAAGAACAGGACATAAAGACATATAAAAGAAATAAATATTAAACAAATAAATAAATAAATAATTAAGTAAGTAATTAGGTAGGAAGCATACGTAGTTAGGACATAAGAAACATATAAAAGAAATAAATACTAAACAAATAAATAGATAAATAATTAAATAAATAGTTAGGTAAGAAGCATAAATTAGTCAAAGGCCTGAGTAAAAAGATGTGTCTTGAGCCTCTTTTTAAAAATCTCAACAGTCTCTGCGGCCCTGAGGTTCTCCGGCAGGCTGTTCCACAGTCGGGGACCAGAATAACTGAAGGCAGCTTCCCCGTGCGTTTTAGAGCTTACGTGTGGGATGGTTAAGAGACCGGTGCCGGAGGACCTCAGAGTCCGCGAGGGTTGATATAGTAAGAGCAGGTCGGATAAATAAGTCGGCCCAAGACCATTAAGACATTTAAAAACTAGTAAAAGAACATTGAAATCGATCCTGAAACGAACGGGTAGCCAATGCAGCGATTTTAAGACTGGGGTGATGTGCTCCCGCCCTCTGGTCCTCGTCAGTACCCGCGCAGCTGAGTTTTGTAATAATTGAAGAATAGCGATATTCTTTTTGGGAAGACCAGAGAGCAGGGCATTACAGTAGTCTAAACGACAGGAGATAAAAGCATGCATCAGCAGCTCCGTGCTGGCCTGAGAGAGAAACGGGCGGACTCTGGCTATATTCTTCAGGTGGTAAAAACCTACCTTTGTCATGTTTTTGATGTGTGGAATAAAACTAAGCTCAGAGTCGAAGATCACGCCCAGATTACTTACAAATTGAGATGGTTTAAAATCTTTTAATTTTGGTAAAAGTTTCTCTCTCTTACCTTCAGGACCAATGACTAAAACTTACTACAGCTCCTGGTTGAGCTGTAGGACGTTTTCTGCCATCCATGACTGAATATCTAAAATGCAGTTAAAAAGGGCATCAACTGGCCCTGTGTCATCAGGAGCAACAGCAATGTACAGCTGCGTATCATCAGCATAGCTGTGGAAGCTGATGCCATGGCTCCTGATGACACCCCCAAGAGGAAGCATGTAAAGTTTAAAAAGGGTTGGACCTAAGATTGACCCTTGGGGAACCCCACACTTTGTCTCATGGATCTTCGAGGAGCATGTATCCATACTTGCTCCTCCACCTTCACACACCCTCACACACAGACACACTCCCTCAAACACTCTCTCAAACACGCACACATCCTCATGCACAAACACACACCCACCTTCACACTCACACACACACACTAACTCTCACATTCACACACACATCCTCACACACACTCACACACGCACGCTTACTCACTCACACCCTCACACACACACACACCCTCAATATCACACTCACACACACACTCACACACACACAAATACACACTCACTCAGACATAAACCCTCTCTCACACACACAGATACAATCACACACACTCACACATCCTCACGCACAAACACACTCACCCTCACATTCACACACTCACATCCTCACACTCACTCACACCCTCACACACATACTCACAAACCCTCAGACATTCACATACACTCTCTCCCACACACACCATCTCACACATTCACACACACATCACTCACACACCCTGACACACTCACTCTCACACCACCCACTCACTCACACACTCCCACAAACCCTCACATACACACCCTCACACTCTCAAAGACACACAAACTCACACACCACCCACTCACTCACACACTCCCAAAAACCCTCACACACACCCTCACACTCTCATACGCACAAACTCACACACACACACTGACACACATACACCCTCACATAAAGAGACACACACACACAGACACTCGCTCAAACACTCACACACACATCCTCACGCACAAACACACACCCATGTCACACTCACACACACACACACACACACACACTCACTCTCACATTCACACACACGCACTCTTACACACTCAGTCACACACTCACTCTCAGGGACACACACTCACACACACATGCTGACACACACTCACACATTCACACTCACACACATGCTCACAAACACAAACTCGCAAACACACTCTCACTCTCACACACACTCACACCCTCACATAAAGAGAGACACACATCCTCACGCACAAACACACATTCACAATGACACACAACGCACACACAAACACACACAGTCACACAGACACATAGAGACAGACACACAGAGGCAGACACACAGAGGCAGACACACATAGACAGACATACACACAGACACACACACAGAGACACACACACAGAGAGACACACAGAGAGACACACACAGAGATTGACACACACTCACAGACACAGTCACACACAGACAGACACACAGACAGATGCCCAAAGAGAGATATACAGAGACACACTGAGACAGAGACACACAGAGACACACACAGAGACAGAGCAAAAGACATACACAAACAAAGACACACACACAGACACACACAGAGACATACAGAGATTGACACACAGAGGCACACAGACACAGAGAGACAGATATAGAGAGACACACACACACACACACATACACACACACAGACAGACACAAAGAGAGACTGACACCCAAAGAGAGACACATAGAGACACACAGAGACAAATAGAACCAGACACACTCACAGACACACAAAGAAACAGACACACAGAGAAATAGACACACAAAAGCAGACACATACAGACACACAAAAAGAAACAAACACACAGAAAAATGCACAGACACACAAAAAACAGACACGCGCAGAGAAATACAGACACACAGAAAGAAAGACACACTCACTCATCCTCACACACGAACACACACAGACACACACACACTCACACATACTCTCACACTCACGCACACACCCACCCATTCTCACACACAAACTCTCAAAACACACAAACTCTCACAAACACACTCTCACTCACACACTGTCAATCTCAATCTTTAAACTCAATCTTTATTTATACAGCGTCTTATACAATCACAATAGTTTCAAGGCTCTTTCCAGGATCCCAGGACCTAACCCCAGACAAGCAACAGTGGCAAGGAAACACTCCCCTTTAACAGGAAGAAACCTTGAGCAGGACCAGGCTCATGTAGGGGGACCTTCCTGCTGATGGACAGATGGGTAGAGAGAGGAGAAGAAGGAGAAGGAGAGGGAGAGAAAGAGGAGAAGGAGAGGGACAGAAGGAGGAGAGGAGGAGAAGAAGAAGGAGAGGAGAGGCACAGAACACAGAAACACACACACAAATACAAAAATACAATATACAACAGGTCAGCGGACCACATGTCGTCATGCAGCTCCGAAGGCGGCGATACCTGTAAATAAATAGAGGGGGGGGGGGCAGAAAAACTACACAGGAATCTGCATAACTAGTCTGCTTGATGAGGAGGAGGAAAGGAGAGGAGAGGAGAGGAAACCATGACCAGTGAGGAGGCCTGTCAGGTGATCCTGTTTCTGGACCCCGGCAGCCTTGGCCTATAGCAGCATAACTAGTATCTTAACCTAGTGATCCTATAGCAGCATAACTAGTATCTTAACCTAGTGATCCTATAGCAGCATAACTAGTATCTTAACCTAGTGATCCTATAGCAGCATAACTAGTATCTTAACCTAGTGATCCTATAGCAGCATAACTAGTATCTTAACCTAGTGATCCTATAGCAGCATAACTAGTATCTTAACCTAGTGATCCTATAGCAGCATAACTAGTATCTTAACCTAGTGATCCTATAGCAGCATAACTAGTATCTTAACCTAGTGATTAGACGACCCCCTAAGTATGATCATTAGTCTGTCTATGATAGTAACTGAACTACAAGGTTAGTAACAATAAGCTTTTTCAAAGAGGTAGGTTTTAAGTCTGGTCTTAAAAGTAGAGATGGAGTCAGCCTCCCGTACCTGGACAGGGAGCTGGTTCCATAGCAGAGGGGTCTGGTAGCTAAATGCTCGGCCCCCCAATCTACTCCCAAAGACTCTGGGAACCACAAGTAGACCAGCGTTCTGAGAGCGGAGCGGTCTATTGGGCTGATAAGGTATCACTAGCTCCTCCAGGTAGGATGGAGCTAGGCCTCTGAGGACCTTGTAGGTCAAGAGGAGGGTTTTAAAAATGATTCTGAATTTAACGGGCAGCCAATGAAGAGACGCCAGTACAGGAGTTATGTGATCTCTTTTGTCAATACCTGTCAGAACTCTGGCTGCAGCATTTTGGATCAGCTGAAGACTTCTTAAAGAGTTGTTTGGGCACCCTGATAATAAAGAATTACAATAGTCCAGCCTGGAAGTAACAAAAACATGGACTAACTTTTCAACATCATGCTGCAACAGTATCTTCCTGATCTTTGTGATGTTCCTCAGATGAAAAAAGGCACTTCTAGAGACTAATTTGATGTGTGAGTTAAAGGAGAGGTTTTGATCAAAAGTCACTCCTAGATTCCTCACAGAGAGACTAGATGCTAAGGAGATACCATCTAGAGTGATAATGTGATCTAACCTATCCCTGAGAGGTTCAGGACCAAACACCATGACCTCAGTTTTTCCTGAGTTAAGGAGGAGGACATTTGAAGACATCCAGGACTTTATGTCCTTAAGACAGGTCTGAAGCTTCACTCACTTCTCTGTCTCCTCTGGTTTCATGGATAAATAAAGCTGAGTGTCATCAGAATAACAATGAAAATGTATCCCATGCTGCCCAATAATGTTCCCTAAGGGAAGCATGTACAAGGTGAAGAGGATTGGTCCAAGTACAGAACCTTGAGGGACTCCGTGGCTAACCCTACTGTATGAAGAGGAAACACCATGGACATGAGCAAACTGGTATCTATCAGATAAATCTGATCTAAACCAGTCTAGTGCTGTCCCTTTAATCCCAACCACATGTTAATAATAATAATAATAATACATTTTATTTGTATAGCGCTTTTCAAAACACTCAAAGACGCTTTACATAATACAAAAAAAAACAACAAAAAAAACAAACAAGGACAGATAACAATCAAACCGATTGAGAGATACATATAAATAGCAATTAATAAAAAGTAATAAAATTACAAATTAAAAGCATATCTGAACAGGTGAGTTTTGAGTTCTTTTTTGAAGGTGGGGAGGTCGGAGCAGTCACGGAGGGGTTGGGGCAGTGAGTTCCAGAGGGTGGGGGCGGCGATGGAGAAGGCTCTGTCTCCCCAGGTTCGGAGCTTGGTCCTACAGGGTAAGGACAAGAGGTTGGAGCTGGAGGAGCGGAGGGACCGGGGCGGAGCGTAGGGGTGTAACAGGTCAGTGAGGTATGGGGGGGCCAGGTCGTGGAGGGCTTTGAAAGTGAGAAGAAGAATTTTGAAGGAGATGCGTTGTGGAACAGGAAGCCAGTGGAGATTACGGAGGACGGGGGTGATGTGTTCACGGGAGCGGGTGTGTGTGAGGAGGCGGGCGGCAGAGTTCTGAATATACTGTAGTCTGTTGAGGGTTTTGGAGGGGAGACTGTAGAAGAGGCTATTGCAGTAGTCGAGTCTGGAGGTGATGAATGCGTGAATGAGGGTTTCGGCAACAGGGAAAGTAAGTGAGGGACGGAGTCTGGCAATGTTTTTGAGATGGAAAAAGGCTGTCCGAGTGATCTGTTTGATGTGGGGCTCAAATGAGAGGGTGGGATCGAGCAGAATGCCGAGGTTACGGATGAGGGGGGACAAAGTGAGTGTGGTGCTGTCAAGGGTGAGTTTGAAGTGATGGGCAGATTTAGTGATGTTTTGTGGACCAATGATGATGATGTCAGTTTTGTCACTATTGAGTTTGAGGAAGTTGTGGTTCATCCAATTTTTAATGGTTCCAGTCTCTCTAACAGGATGCTGTGATCAACTGTATCAAAAGCAGCACTGAGGTCCAGCAGAACCAGCATAGAAACCAGTCCATGATCTGAAGCTATAAGAAGATCATTGGTAACTTTAAGAAGTGCTGTTTCTGTGCTGTGGTGAGCTCTAAAGCCTGACTGAAACATCTCAAACAGACTGTTCCTCTGCATGTGCTCCAGTAACTGAGTCACCAACACCTTCTCAAGAATTTTAGAAGTAAAAGGAAGTTTGGATATCGGCCTATAATTTGCTAACACGTCAGGATCCAGTGATGGTTTTTTAAGCAACGGCTTAATCACTGCCACCTTGTAGGACCGGGGTACATAACCTGTCACTAAGGAACCATTGATCTGGTCCAGGATAGGACTGCCTATCAATGGTAGAACATCCTTCAACAGGTGTGTTGGGATGGGATCTAAAAGACATGTGGTGGTCTTGGATTTCTGAATTAGCGAAGACGCCTCAGAAAAATATATAGGACTGAAGGAGTTTAAGGGCTCGTTGAAGACCCTGTCTCCCACGGTCAGCACATCTGGTGATGGTCCAGATGTTGGGATGGCCTGCTTAGCTTTCTCTCTGATAGCTAGACCTTTATCAGTGAAGAAGCTCATGAAGTCTTCACCACTAAGGGAAGAAGGGATACGTGGGTCTAAAACACTGACTCTTGGTTAGTTTGGTCACGGTGCTGAAAAGAAATCTGGGGTTATTATTGTTTTCTGCAATTAAAGAAGAAAAATAAGCTGTTCTAGCCTTGCTAAGGGCCTTTTTGTAAACTACTAGACAGTCTTTCCAGGCTACATGATAGCTGTCTATTTTACAGGAATGCCACTTTCTTTCTAATCTTCACACTTTCTGCTTGAGGGTCCTGATATGTGAATTATACCAGGGGGCACACCTCCTCTGATTGACTGTTTTCTTTTTCAGGGGGGCAACAGAATGAAGTGTGATTCTCAGTGAGGCTGCTGCACCTTCAGCAATAGAGTCAACCTCAGCAGGGCTAAGATTATAATGATTGATCCCTGGGGAAACACACGGTGGTCCTGGGATTAGCACAGGGATCACTTCCTTAAACTTAGCTACAGCATTATCTGAAAGACATCTGCTATAGTAAGACTTTGTTCTGAGCATAGAAGAATCCTTAATCATAAATGTGAAAGTGATCAAAGAATGATCTGACAGGAGTGGGTTCTGAGGGAACACTGACAGATGTTCTACCTCTACACCATAAGTCAGAACTAGATCTAGGGTGTGGTAGGTCTAGGGTGTGGTAGGTCTAGGGTGTGGTAGATCTAGGGGGTGGTAGATCTAGGGTGTGGTAGATCTAGGGTGTGGTAGATCGAGGGTGTGGTTGATCTAGGGCACAGGTGTCAAACCGGTTCCACAAAGGGCCGTGTGGCTGCAGGTTTTTGTTCCAACTCAGCAGCAACACACCAGACTGGACTCATTTAATCAACTCACCTGAATCTTCAGACAGCTGATTGGTCAAACTGGGTGTGCTTGACTGGTTGGAACAAAAACCTGCAGCCACACGGCCCTTTGTGGAACTAGTTTGACACCCCTGATCTAGGGTGTGGTAGATCTAGGGTGTGGTAGATCTAGGGTGCGGTAGGTCTAGGGTGTGGTAGGTCTAGGGTGTGGTAGATCTAGGGTGTGGTAGATCTAGGGTGTGGTAGATCTAGGGTGCGGTAGGTCTAGGGTGTGGTAGGTCTAGGGTGTGGTAGATCTAGGGTGTGGTAGATCTAGGGTGTGGTAGATCTAGGGTGTGGTAAACTGTGGAACCGTGTCTCAAGCTCACCAAGTCTCTCCTCCAGAACCATTAATAAACTGCACTTTCTGCACTTATCCCCTTCACTGTTTTTGATGTTTTAATCACCTGATGTGTTATCAATGATGAAATGTTCTGATACATTGTGGAAAATATTTCGGATTTAGGTTTAGGATGTGAACATGTGTGATTGTAAATGAGGTCAATCAAATGTATTATTTCTTTGTCCAGATTGAGACGCTGCAGGTTATCAGGTAGAATCAGCCTGTGTGGATAGGCTGAGCTCCAAAAACATCAGGATAGAACATAAATCAACACAAGCTTAATGATGGTGTTGTTCTGTGATCAAGCAGAACACTGTGAGGGCCATGGGCTTGTGAATAGGTGACAGTGTCACTATCAGCACCTTGGTGATACACACTGTTAGCTCCACTGTTGAAGGGACACACACCTGATAGAATCATATAGAATAGAATCATATAGAACACTGACATGCTTCTGGATCATTTGTTCTCTACATGTTTGATGTGTGATTTCCACTTGATCCTTTCATCTATTGTGACACCGTCTCATCTTTCATTTATTCTTCTTTAGTTTGTGGAGCTGCGGTTTATCAGAGATCAGCTGTGATTATCTGGCCTCAGCTCTGAAGTCCAACCCCTCCCATCTGAGACAACTGGAGCTGGGTGGGAACAAGCTGCAGGATTCAGGAGTAAAGCTGCTCTCTTCTGGACTGGAGAGTCCAAACTGTAAACTGCAGACTCTCAGGTCAGTTCCTGTATCTCTACAGTCTGTCTGTCATTCATTTAACACTAAAACCCTTTTTATTGTTTTTGTCTGAGCTCACACACAATCACTTATTTTCTTGTCTTTTTAAACAAAGTGTAGTTTTTTTCAAGCCTTTATTAAATCAACATGATTTCAGGCAGGTTTGTGTGTAAGTGTAAACCAAAAACTGAACACATGTGATTATAATTCACATGTTTAACTATTTTAAATATAAACTATCAACAATCGTCAGCACATTAAAATAAATGGCTGCAGCCACTTCAGTCAATATCATACAAGACACACACACAGAGACACACACACAGACACACACAGAGACACACACAGAGACACACACATAGACACACACAGAGACACACACACACAGAGACACACAGAGACACACACATAGACACACACAGAGACACACACACACAGAGACACACAGAGAGAGACACACAGAGACAGACACACACAGACGCACACAGAGAGACAGACACACACAGAGAGAGAGAAAGAGAAACACACAGAGAGACAGGCACATGGACACAAACACAGGAGTCACACAGAGACACACAAAGACAAACACACACAGACACACACACAGACAGAGACACACACACAAATACACAGACACAGTCACACACACACACAGACACACAGAGAAACAGACACACACACAGACAGAAAGAGACACAGACAGACAGAGACACACACAGAGACAGACACACAAAGAGAGAAACACACAGACACAGAGATTGAAAGACACAGACAAACACAGACACACACAGACACACACACAAAGAGACAGTCACACACACAGATACACACAGAAACACACACAGAGACACAAAGAGACACACACACACAGACAGACATAGAGACATACACACAGAGACACAGACACACACACAGACGGACAAAGACAGAAAGACACAGAGCCACAGACAGAGACAGACACACACAGAGACAGACACACAAAGAGACAGACACACACAGAGACACACACACACAGCAAAGGACACACACAGAGACAGACACACACATAAAGAGGGATACACACAGAGAAACACAACAACACACTGAGACACACACAGAAACACACGGAGAAAGACACAGAGTGACAGAGACACATACAAAGAGAGACACACAAAGACACACACAAAGACACACACACAGACACACACAGAAACACACGGAGAAAGACACAGAATGACAGACACACATACAAAGAGAGACACACAAAGACACACACAAAGACACACACAGACACACACAGACACACGCACAGAGACACGCACAGACACGCGCACAGAGACACACACACAGACACACAAAGAAAAACACAGACACACACAGAGACACAGACAGAGACACACACACAGACACACACAGAGACACACACAGAGAGACATACATACACACACAGAAACAGACATACAAACAGAAAAAAACAATCCCACAGAAAGACACACAAAGAGACACAGAACCAGACAAACAGTCACACACACACACAGAACTAGACACAGACAAAGAAACACAAACAAACAGACACACAGAGAAATACAGACACACACAAAATAACACTTACTCACACGCACACACATTCACTCACACTCTCACACACTCACTCACATACACACACACACACACTCACAGACCCTCACACCTACACACACTCACACACAACCTCACACCTACACACACTGACACACACACACACTCACACATAACCTCACACCTACACACACTGACACACACACACCTTCACACACCCTCACACACACACACCGTCACACTCACACACTCACATAGACCGTCACACCGACACACATTTACTCACTCACACCTATACACACAACCTCACACACACACCTACACACACTCACACCTATGCACACACACTCACTCTCAAACACACACAATCTCACAAACACACTAACACACACACAAACACTCACACACACCATCACACACACCTTCACACACACCTTCAGACACCCTCACACACCCTCACACACTCTCATTCACACACACTCACTTACACACTTACAAACACATTCACACACCCTCAGTCATTCACATACACTCTCAATCACACACTCTCACACCACCCACTCACTCTCACACTCCCACAAACCCTCACACACAACAGAATCACTCACACACAGACACTCACACAGACACTCCCTCAAACACTCACATACACATCCTCACGCACAAACACACACCCACCTTCACACCCACACACACACTCACATTCACACACACACCCAAACTCACACACACACTTACACCCTCACTATCACACTCACATACACTCACTTACACACACACTCACAAACACACACATCTTCACACACCCTCAGACATTCACATACACTCTCTCACACACACCATCTCACACACACATCACTCAATACACCCTGACACACTCACATTCTCACACACACCACCCACTCGGACACTCCCACAAACCCTCACACACACCCTCACACACTTACACACTCACTCTCAAAGACACACCCTCACACTTGCATACATTCACACTTACACACTCTCACTCACACAAACTCACACACACTCTCACACAAAGAGACACACAAAGACACTCGCTCAAACACTCACACACACATCCTCACGCACAAACACACATACCCTCACACACAGACACACAGAGACAGACACACACCCTCACACACAGACACTCACACAGACACATCCTCACTCACACACAGACACACAGAGACAGACACACACAGAGGCATATAGAGATAGTTGCACACAGAAACAGACACACACACAGAAAAAGAAAAATACACCCACAGAAAGACACACAGAGACAGACACACAAATAGAACCAGACACACTCACAGACACGCAAAGACACAGACACACAGAAAAATAGACACACAGACAGACTCACACACAGAGAAACACACAGAGAGACAAACACAGAGAACCAGCCACACACAGACACACAAAAAGAAGACACACAAAGAGACACACACAGACACAGAGAAATAGACACACACAAAAGCAGACACACAAAAAAGAAACAGACACACAGAAAAACGCAGATACACAAAAAACAGACAGAAATACAGACACACACAGAAAAAAAGACACACTCACTCACTCACACACACACTCACACAGACCCTCACACCTACACACACTCCCACTCACATACAGCCTCACACCTACACACCCTCACACACACACCGTCACGCAGAGACTCATACTCACACATTCACACACACACACAAACCCTCACACTCACACCCTCATACAAACACGCACTCTCACACACACATACATTCACACACACACTCACGTGCACACACACTCACACCCTCAGACTTTCACATACACTCTCACACACACACCATCTCACACACACACACTCACTCTTTCACTCAGGGACACACTCACACACACTGTCAAACTCATACACCACACACTCAGTCACTCACAAACACACATGCTCTCACACACCCTCAAACACTCAGACACACACTGTCACACTCACATACACTCTCAAACACACACACACACCAACTCACCCACACCCTCACTCAACCACAGACACACAGACACACACACACCTGGGGTTATTCTTGTTTTCCTCAATTAAAGAAGAAAAATAAGCTGTTCTAGCCTTGCGAAGGGCCTTTTTGTAAACTAATAGACAGTCTTTCCAGGCTACATGATAGCTGTCTATTTTACAGGAATGCCACTTCCTTTCCAATCTTCGCACTTTCTGCTTGAGGGTCCTGATATGTGAATTATACCAGGGGGCACACCTCCTTTGATTTACTGTTTTCTTTTTCAGGGGGGCAACAGAATCAAGTGTGATTCTCAGTGAGGCTGCTGCACCTTCAGCAATAGAGTCAACCTCAGCAGGGCTAAGATTATAATGATTAAACCCTGGGGAAACACACGGTGGTCCTGGGATTAGCACAGGGATCACTTCCTTAAACTTAGCTACAGCATTATCTGAAAGACATCTGCTATAGTAAGACTTTGTTCTGAGCATAGAAGAATCCTTAATCATAAATGTGAAAGTGATCAAAGAATGATCTGACAGGAGTGGGTTCTGAGGGAACACTGACAGATGTTCTACCTCTACACCATAAGTCAGAACTAGATCTAGGGTGTGGTAGATCTAGGGTGTGGTAGGTCTAGGGTGTGGTAGGTCTAGGGTGTGGTAGATCGAGGGTGTGGTTGATCTAGGGTGTGGTAGATCTAGGGTGTGGTAGATCGAGGGTGTGGTTGATCTAGGGCAGGGGTGTCAAACTAGTTCCACAAAGGGCCGTGTCGCTGCAGATTTTTGTTCCAACCAGTCAAGCACACCCACTTTGACCAATCAGCTGTCTGAAGACTCAGGTGAGTTGATGAAATGAGTCCAGTCTGGTGTGCTGCTGCTGGGTTGGAAAAAAAACCTGCAGCCACACGGCCCTTTGTGGAACCGGTTTGACACCTGTGATCTAGGGTGTGGTAGGTCTAGGGTGTGGTAAGTCTAGGGTGTGGTAGGTCTAGGGTGTGGTAGATCTAGGGTGTGGTAGATCTAGGGTGTGGTAGATCTAGGGTGTGGTAGGTCTAGGGTGTGGTAGATCTGGGATGTGGTAGGTCTAGGGTGTGGTAGATCTAGGGTGTGGTAGATCTAGGGTGTGGTAGGTCTAGGGTGCGGTAGATCTAGGGTGTGGTAGATCTAGGGTGCGGTAGATCTAGGGTGCGGTAGATCTAGGGTGTGGTAGGTCTAGGGTGTGGTAGATCTAGGGTGTGGTAGATCGAGGGTGTGGTTGATCTAGGGCAGGGGTGTCAAACTAGTTCCGCAAAGGGCCGTGTGGCTGCAGATTTTTGTTCCAACCAGTCAAGCACACCCACTTTGACCAATCAGCTGTCTGAAGACTCAGGTGAGTTGATGAAATGAGTCCAGTCTGGTGTGCTGCTGCTGGGTTGGAAAAAAAACCTGCAGCCACACGGCCCTTTGTGGAACCGGTTTGACACCTGTGATCTTGGGTGTGGTAGGTCTAGGGTGTGGTAGATCTAGGATGTGGTAGATCTAGGGTGTGGTAGATCTAGGGTGCGGTAGATCTAGGGTGTGGTAGATCTAGGGTGCGGTAGATCTAGGGTGTGGTAGATCTAGGGTGTGGTAGGTCTAGGGTGTGGTAGATCGAGTGTGTGGTAGATCGAGGGTGTGGTAGATCGAGGGTGTGGTAGATCTAGGGTGTGGTAGATCTAGGGTGTGGTAGGTCTAGGGTGTGGTAAACTGTGGAACCACTTCTCAAGCTCACCAAGTCTCTCCTCCAGAGCCATTAATAAACTGCACTTTCTGCACTTATCCCCTTCACTAAAGGAGGTAGAGGAGTAACTAAACATTTCACACGCTGAACAAGCAAAGATACCGGGTGAGACAGACAGTGAGGCCATGCTAATGCTAATAATGGGCGGAGCCCTGTGTTTGTTTGGAACTCACGTGACCGGAATGGGAGGGGACCAACAAGAATTCCCCAGACTGAACACCTTGTGAAGCTCGGTGGCCAACGTGATGAAGGTGGAGCAGGCCTCTGACTGGCGCTCCCACTGGGCCGTTCCCCAGAGCCACGCCCATCCGGTGAGGTGTGTGATGGTGAACGTGACCTTGGCGTTCTCGGTAGCGAACGTGCGGGGCTGCAGGGAGAACAGCAGGGAGCAGTTCATCACCATGGCGACGCAGGTCTCCGCACGGCCTCCGTAGCGTTGGGGTACGCCGACCCGAGGTTGGGGATCCTGTTGCGCACGCAGGGAGGAGGCGCTGCCGGGTTGGGGCGCGCCGACAGCCGGCAGAGCTGGTGGGAGAGCGCCGCCAACGCCCGCTCGTTGGCCTCCGTGGTGCGTCTCGTCTCCACTGCGGACGCCGCCACAGCCTCCTCATGCTGCTGCAGGATCCCCTGGATCCGCTCCAGGTGCAGTGGAGGCGGGTTGTGCGCTGGCTTCATGTTTGTATGATTGTTGTGTCACCAACCAGACGAGAACCCACGAGCGACACCAGAGTTGGGTTTGACAGCGTTTTATTAGCAGGGTGGTCCAGGGACAGAAGGCAGTCAGGTTTACCGGGGAACAGGAGCAGGCAGGTCAGGGACAGGCAGGGTCGCTAACAGGCACACAGGAAAACGTTGGAATGTCATGAGGACACAGAGGACAATCTGGAAGAGGACAAATGTTTGGACGGGATTTAAATACACCACCTGATTGGCCTGATTGGACACAGGTGTGCAGTGAGGGGGCGGAGCTGAGGGCGGGGCTACCTGCTGCTGTAACAGAGACACACACACAGAGAAAGACATATACACAGACAGACACACACAAAGAGAAAGACACACACACAAAGACAGACACACACAGACACACAAAGAAACAGACAGACACACAGACACACACAGAGAAAGACAAACACACAGAGACAGACAAACACACAAAGACACACACAGACAGACACACACAGACACACAAAGAAACAGACACACACACAGAGACAGAAACACAGAGACAGACACACAGAGACACAGAGACACATACAGAGACAGACACACACATAGACACACACAGAGACAGACACACACATACAGACAGACACACACAGACAGACACACACAGACACAAATCTTCCTGCTGACACATCAAGTGCTGTCAAGGATGTTGTTTCAGTGTATTTTATGTAAATGAGAGAACAAGAGAATGAAAGAGTTGAATTCCATGTGAGACATCATCAGTCATGTACATGAGCCATGTCAAAGGCAGCCCCTTTAAAAAGTTACTGTTTTTGATGTTTTAATCACCTGATGTGTTATCAATGATGAAATGTTCTGATACATTGTGGAAAATATTTCGGATTTAGGTTTAGGATGTGAACATGTGTGATTGTAAATGAGGTCAATCAAATGTATTATTTCTTTGTCCAGATTGAGACGCTGCAGGTTATCAGGTAGAATCAGCCTGTGTGGATAGGCTGAGCTCCAAAAACATCAGGATAGAACATAAATCAACACAAGCTTAATGATGCTGTTGTTCTGTGATCAACCAGAACACTGTGAGGGCCATGGGCTTATGAATAGGTGACAGTGTCACTATCAGCACCTTGGTGATACACACTGTTAGCTCCACTGTTGAAGGGACACACACCTGATAGAATCATATAGAATAGAATCATATAGAACACTGACATGCTTCTGGATCATTTGTTCTCTACATGTTTGATGTGTGATTTCCACTTGATCCTTTCATCTATTGTGACACCGTCTCATCTTTCATTTATTCTTCTTTAGTTTGAGGAGCTGCAGTTTATCAGAGATCAGCTGTGATTATCTGGCCTCAGCTCTGAAGTCCAACCCCTCCCATCTGAGACAACTGGACCTGGGTTACAACAAGCTGCAGGATTCAGGAGTAAAGCTGCTCTCTTCTGGACTGGAGAGTCCAAACTGTAAACTGCAGACTCTCAGGTCAGTTCCTGTATCTCTACAGTCTGTCTGTCATTCATTTAACACTAAAACCCTTTTTATTGTTTTTGTCTGAGCTCACACACAATCACTTATTTTCTTGTCTTTTTAAACAAAGTGTAGTTTTTTTCAAGCCTTTATTAAATCAACATGATTTCAGGCAGGTGTGTGTGTAAGTGTAAACCAAAAACTGAACACGTGATTATAATTCACATGTTTAACTATTTTAAATATAAACTATCAACAATCGTCAGCACATTAAAATAAATGGCTGCAGCCACTTCAGTCAATATCAGACAAGACACACACACAGAGACACACACACAGACAGACAGAGGCACACACGGGAACACACAGAGACACACACAAACAAAGACAGACACAGAGAGAGAGAAAGAGAAACACACAGAAACACACACAGACACACACATACAGACACACACACAGACACAAACACAGGGACACAGAAACACACACACAGACACACACACAGACACACACAGAGACACACAAAGAGACACACACAGAGATACACAGACAGAAAAACACAGAGACAGACACACACTGAGAAACACACACACCGAGACACACACAGACACACACAGACACACTAAGAGACACACATTGAGACACGCACAGAGACACGCACAGAGACACACAGAGACACACACAGACACAAACACACCCCGAGACACACACAGACACATAGAGAGAGACACAGAGAGACACATAGACACACACACACACACAGACCCACACACACATAAGAGACAGACACACACACACACAGACACACATACACACACAGACACATAAATACACAGAGACAGAGAGAGACACACACACAGAAACACACATAGAGACAAACACAGACAGAGACACACAGAGACACACATACAGAGACACAGACAGAGACACAGACACAGACAAACACACACAGGAGTCACACATAGACAGACACACAGATACAAACACACAGAGAGACAGACGCACACAGAGACACACAAAGAGACAGTCACACACACAGAAACACACACACAGAAACACACAGAAACACACAGAGATACACAGAGAGAAACACAGACACACACGACACACAGAGACACACACAGACACACACAGAGACAGACACAGAGTGACACACACACAGAGACACACACACACAGATTGACACAAACATGCAGACAGACACACACACACAGACACAAACAAAGAGACAGTCACACACACACACACAGAGACACACACACAGACACAGACAGATCCATACAGAGACAGACACACAGAGACAGACACGTACAGAGACAGACACACACATAGACACACACACAGACAGACACAGACACATAGACAGACACACACAGACACACAGAGAGACACACAAAGAGACAGTCATACACATAGAGACAGACACCCAGACACAGAGACAGACACACAGAGACAGACACGCACAGAGACAGACACACAGAGACAGACACACGCTGTTGTGTTTTGTGGAATTCTCCTATTTCATCTTTAATTTTCCTTCATTATTTCTTGAATTCTTCTCTTTCATTTCTCTTTCATTATTTTCTCTCAGGGATAAAATGGTTTCATTGACTAAAAAGGCCCAGACTTACTTGGTAGGTAGGCTACTTTAATGAGTACTGTCACTTTAAGTAGTGTCTGTACTTTGTGTCCATGTGAACACTTGTGAATGGTTTCAAATGAAGTGGGAGATTTTCAGTTGTACTGGTTACCTGTCCACATTCTTACCTGGTGTCTGGCTGCTTGGTCAGTTTATTGGGTTTCTTACTTTTCTGCTGGCTTTGTCATGTGCTGTCATGTAGGCTACTGCTGTGCTGTTGGCTCTACTTGGTAAAGCTAATGATAAGTTCTGGATAAGTCTTGGCTTTGTTTGGTATACTTGTACAACTGTCATTGTCTCCATGCTCCTAAACTTAAATATTGATATTGTGATGTTGTTAATGGAGATGGGTTTGGTGTTTGACTGTCTTTCTGAAGCTTTAAATGTTAGTTCAGATTGTGTTCTCCCTTGCTTTGGAATGTTTGATTGTTTGTCCAGCTTGTAGCAAGGATGTCTACTTCCTGGTTTGCTCAGTGGTTTGTGGGAGCTGTAGTCCAGCTGTATCTCCTTTGCAGAGACATCGGCTATTGGGACTGCTGCTGGGCTATATCAGATTTGCCTTTGAGACAGACATAAATGCTTGGGATTTGCTACTTTGAATGTTATTAATGTGTTTCAAGATTTCATTTGCTGCTGATATTTGATGTTTGATATTTGAATATGATGCATAATATGTGTGAAGTATTTAAATGCATTTGTTCACTGACATCATGCTATTGAACTTTATGCCCTATCAGGATACAAAATGAATTAGTTGTGTTTTAAAACATCTGGTGTAATGCTGTTTAATATTGCAATGTGTATGTAAATGCTGGAAAGTTGTGCTTATAATGCACATGAGTGAAACCTTGCATTTCCTGATTTCAGGTTTATTACCTGCTCACAGCACCTGGGAAATAAAAATAACAAAAAGTGGGAAAAAAAATTGAGAGTTTGAAAGAGTAATATCCTTATAGAGTGGGACCTCTACTTATGAAATTAATTGGTTCCAGAAGTTGTTTCGTAACCTGAAAATTACGTAAGTTGAGACACGTTTTCCATGTAAATGCCCTAATCTGTTCAAGCCCCCCAAAAATTCATACATAGTTTTTATATCAATCATAAAAATGCATCAAAACATGTAACAAATAATTGTTACAGTTAGATTACCGCATAATAAATGTAGGAATTCAGTGCAAGGCTTCTCCAGGAACAAAATGAACTTTATTACAGGCTAATCTTACAATAGCCGTCATTACTAGCAACGAACGTTGTTATAATACCGTGTTATCGTCGATGTATTACGGCCGTATTCTTTGGTGAGATCAACCAAACGCATCCCTTTTTCATGCTTTTCTATGATTTCTTGCTTCGTTTGTACGGACAAAAAAGCTCTCTTCTTCTTTTTCACTTTTCTCCATCACTTTCCTGGGGTCCATAGCCAATAAAAGTTAAACAAAGACGACGCTGGGATACACACACCTCAGTGACGTGTGGTGAGGTTGATGTCTGGGGAGGCACTGACGTCATCAGTCAGATTCACAAACATCATATGAGCCCTCCAGAGCAGCGTGTTCACAAGTAGCACACAAAAAGCACCTTTCATTTCAAAATGTCATCACGGTCTCACCTTTACTTATAAATGAAGTCCATGCGCCGTTCCTTCTGAACCAACGCATCCATGACCTGCTTGTAGAAGTCTTCCTTTTGTGCCTTGAGTTTTAAAGTCTGTCTGTCTGATGGAGATCAGTGCCAGAGAGGAAAGTCGTCCTTGGTCAGTCCTTTCCCGACTGTAAGTTTTCAGTCGGGTTCAGCTAGCACTCCATTAAGCTCTGAGGCCATTCCAGCTGCTCCATCATAGGTCTGAGCTACAAGCTTTTCAACACAGTCATACTTCTCCAACACTCCCAGGACATACTCAGCAATGGCAGGAGCGCGTCTGTCCTCACTCACATCATCAAAGCCCAAAAAGGCCTCCTTCACCTCACAATCTGCTTCAGTTTTAGCCACATAGCGCAATATAACAGAAATGTGAGCTTGGTTTGTGACATCTGTGGTCTCGTCCACTTGGACAGCAACAAACGGGGCTGCAAAGATCTCATTCTGAATGTCATTTCTGATGACGTCCGCGACTGCTTCCATTAAATCATTCTGTATTCTATTTGACAAACCAGAAAATCCAGTGGATGTGTCCAAATGTCTAGCTAGCCTGTCATCTTTCTCAGCAAAAGCATGTAACAGCTCAACATCGTTGCCACGATTGGCAGAGCCTGGACTTTCATCATTTCCACAAAATGCTAGCTGCTGTTTGGCGAGGAAGCAGGTGGCATTAATGAGATCTTTTCAAATCTCTGGGTTCTCCTTAACCTTAGCATTGTGGATGCTGATGTTGAGTCTTTGTGTTCATCCAAAGCCAAGTCAATCCGGGATGTCCCAAATGTTTTCAGTGCCATCTGGCTTTGAATGTGAGTGGTGGACTGCTCATCTCTGCTGATGCCCCGCTGTAAATTCTTAAGGTGGCAATATCCTGACTGAGTCCAGACACTATCACGGCTGGGTGAGAAAAGTAGGCAGGAAAAACAGAAAAGGCGCTTTCTTAGTGGACATCCACACAGCCAGTCATTTCTCAAGTACCAGTCTGTTTTAAAGGAGCGCTTTTTCCCATCCGTGCTCTGAAGTAAATCTCTCAGCTCTGGCGTCGGTCTTCCTTGAGCTATTATATTCTCCTTTGAGCAGAATTCCAAAGTTGAACATTGTTTTAGTTTCTGAATATAATCCTCCATCATATTGTGATCTTAATATTATATATTATGTTGAATAAAAATGTTGTGATTTTTGTTTTGGTTTTTAATCAAAAAATCAAAGAAGCAAGAATTGAAGACTAAAGTGCACCGCCACATCCGGAGGCACAATCAAACCGGGCCTCCGGATGTAGCGGGGCAGCGCTGTGTTGCGCAATATTTGTGCTGTGTTGCGCAATATTTGCGCTGTGTAAACGTGAAAATTAAAAGATAATATAAAAACGGCGAAGTTAAGTTGATAATTAGTTTATAAAATCACTGGAAAAATACGACCATTGAATTTATTTTTTTCTTTTCTTCTTTCCGTGACGGCAGGGGAGGCCCCGCCTCTGACTGACGTCACTGACACACCTGTAGGCCTACATATTGACGTCCCTCCTAGCCAATGGGATGACAGGACGTTGCTAGGCGACAGCCAATGGCAGAGCAGCTACAAGCAGGTTTACGTTCGCTAAACTCCGCGAGCTGCGAGTAGCAGCGGTAGCGTATTTTTACCTTTCGGATCCTGAAATTTCTTTCGGAACAAGA
>CAJVRN010000006.1:420000-485000 GCA_911728415.1 Lagocephalus sceleratus
TATGTCTCTGTAAAGGACTTTCACCTGTCTTCTGTATGAACTGAGCTCTAGAAATAAACATGTCTTGATGCACAGACCTCAATGCCAGTGCTTTAAACTCATTTAAGACCAGAAATAAACCTGTGTTTGTCACAGGGTTCCTGATGAGTCACACCTGGTTCCAGTGACGTGTGGTGAGGTTGATGTCTGGGGAGGCACTGACGTCATCAGTCAGATTCACAAACATCATATGAGCCCTCCAGAGCAGCGTGTTCACAAGTAGCACACAAAAAGCACCTTTCATTTCAAAATGTCATCACGGTCTCACCTTTACTTATAAATGAAGTCCATGCGCCGTTCCTTCTGAACCAACGCATCCATGACCTGCTTGTAGAAGTCTTCCTTTTGTGCCTTGAGTTTTAAAGTCTGTCTGTCTGATGGAGATCAGTGCCAGAGAGGACAGACGTCCTTGGTCAGTCCTGTCCCGACTGTAAGTTTAAAGTCTTTTCAGCTCTGAAAACGACTTTCTCAGTGGACATCCACACAGCCAGTCATTTCTTGAGTACCAGTCCGTTTTAATCAACCGTTTAATCAAACAATCAAAGAAAACACAAATAAAAAAAAATCTTGAAATAAATAGACCATAAAAATCTCAAGAATTGAAGACTAAAGTGCACCGCTACATCCGGAGGCCCGGTTTGATTGTGCCTCCGGATGTAGCGGGGCAGCGCTGTGTTGCGCAATATTTGCGCTGTGTCCGCTGCCTCGTCTCTTCTCAGTATTTTAATCGTAAACGTGAAAATTAAAAGATAATTTAAAAACATCGAAGTTAAGTTGGTAATTAGTTTATAAAATCACTGGAAAAATACGACCATTGAATTTAATGTTTTATTTTATTTGATTATTTTCTTTCCATGCCGATATTTTCTTTCCTCCTCTGACTGCACGTCACTGGGTTGAAGGTTTGAGTTGGTTGGTTTATCTGCTGGAGGAAACCAACTGACTCAAGTCATGAGTTCCTCGACCAGTAAGACCAGTAATATGATAATTAAGATGGGTAGGAGGAGTAGATTTGTTGAAGCTAACACACTCCTCCTCCTGAAGCCAGGTCTCAGTGAGGCAAAATAAATCAATGTGATGATCCGCTATCAGGTCGTGCACTAACAGAGATATACACACTTTTATCTTTGTGTCTTAAACAAAAATACCAAACTTTTATTTTATGAAACCCGAAGCCAGAACTTTCAGTTTGAAGAAGCGTCCCGGTGGTGATTAATTACTGAATTAACTCTGGTTATATGTCGACAAAATTGTTAAAAGCCAACTATAAACAGCTTGTTTGATGCACTCCTTTGCACACTCGTCTTTTTGATGTGAGGCGTCGTCGTTTAAATTAAACCTTTAATTCGTGTTAGCCACGTTAGCTAAATTAGCCTTCTTATGACGTCGTAAATGATCTTTGGTTCAAAATTCTGAGTAGAAGTGACAAAAACCACGGTGGGCAAAGCAGCCAAACGCAGTTGGGAATGTTTAATGTGAGGTGGGGGGCTCCGGGGGGCCTCCAGGGGGGGAAGGTGGCCGGAGCGGGGATATAGGAGGATGCCTCCGACATAAGACAAGCCTGGTGACCAACGGGTTGACTCAAAGCAGCTCCGCATGGAGAGGCAGGATCAAACCTGCTGGGGCTCCGAGTCTCTGCGAGCCGGAGCAGGCGGAGGACCGGGCCGCCGGGCTGAGGGTTACCAGCGGGCTCCTCTGGCCAGCAGCCGCCCACGACGTCTCCATGGCTTACAGCACACCTCTGCTCCTCCTCTGCGTCCTCGCCTCGAGGGTGGGGAGTTTGAAAACGTCGCCCCCGGAGCACCTTCCCCCCCCGAACCTCCGTGCGTAATAACGCAGCGCTCGCTTCTCGTCGAGCCCGGGTTCGGACCCGGGATCTCCAACGAGTCCCACAACCCGGGCCCCAAAGGTCGGTTTGTAACTCGTGTCCCGGGAGGAGGGAGGATGCGCGGTGCACAGGCGGTCGGTGCGTGTGCAGGGAACAAAGCGTGTGCGCATGTGAAGAGCTGTGGACAGAAGTCAGAAGGACTTTAAAGAACTTTCCATGAAATGTGAAACCCAGACTGTTGTGAAATGTGTCAGATGTGTCAGTGAAAACACTGTAGTGTCTGAAGCGCCTACACCAGTTCTCTGTAGGCCTTAACCGCTGGACCACTGTCTCCCATTTCCAGATCCACATCCAACTCCTCATAAGTACATAATATCCGTTAGCATCTGTTCTCTGTGGCCTTGACCAGTGTAAGGCCTTAGCTTGTTTCTCAGCCATTCTGGTAGCAGATCAGATATGGTGCAGCTGTGTCCTGCTTCCTATGTTCACATGGGAACCTGGAACCATCTTTAGATACATCATGTCAATTGTGTTTTTCTGGGCCTGTGATTTAACGCCCCGATGGAGAGATCCCACGGAGTCCAGGGGTCCACACATTCCTGGGCCCATTCCAAAAACCAAGCTGGACGAGCTCAGCAGGAAGGGATGTGTTCACTTTACCAGATATAAGGGGGTCCGAAAGTGAGCCCCTCGGAGGAGGAGATGGTCACCAGCAGGACCAAGACAACCTCCCTCGGGCATGCTGCAGCGTCCCACTGACGCCTGACTGTTCTCTCCAATCAACATCTTTACATCCAAGTCGGTGTCTAGAAGATTCCTTTCATCTCAGCACATCTCGACCACCAGAAGAAGAAAATTCACCACAACACCAAAACTCCTGAAACTAAAGAATGAAAGGCAGAATTTCCTGAAGTTTAGGACGGCATTAATCAGAATCATGGCCAGAGATTCTGAATTTAAGGCCAGTGTGAACAGAGTCAATCTGATTGATTAGAGGTCATTGAGAAAGAGGGAGGCAGAGGAACATCCCGTAAATGCTCCCTCGGTATTTTTATCTCTCAACAGTTTTCACCACAAGTGAAAGAGTGGAAATTCCCACAAATCAGAGCGCCTGCGTGAGACAAAGCGCCGTTGGAACACGTGCGTGGATCGCGTCACGAGTAAAGGCCAACAGAAGCGGCGCTGACTCAGCGGTTTGTCCGCCGCACAGGCGTCGGCGCAACAGTCGCGTCGTCGAGGCAACGAGACAACCGCCTCGTTTCCTCATCGCCGAGTTGCGCTTCGTCTCAAAGCGCCCGCAGGACTGCAGCTGCGGCTTGCAGCGCGTCCCTCGCTCAGCACGGTTTACGTGAGCGGCCGTCTGAGCTCGGTCTTGAAAGGTGGACGCGGCGGCCGAGTCAGCTTCTGGAGCGAGAGCGCACGGGCGGGCGCCAGCGCGCTTTGGCAAAGGGAAAGCAATTAGGTACGAGCCGCTGGGATCCGCGTCCACCTGACACAAATGTGTGGGGAATGCTCGGCGCCCACGTGCACGCCTCCTGAAAATAGCAGCTTTGTTTGGGTGGGCTTTTCATCAGCTGAGGGAGCAACAGTTGGGCTCTGGAGATGTTTGTGGGCTCTGCAGGTGCTCCCTGACGCACAACTTTGATGGGGACCGTCAGTTTGGGTTGTGCGCTGCAGACAAAACTCAGCCAGAAGGTTTGTTCCCTCAAATATACGTATGATCCAGTCTGGATTCCTCCAAGAGAAGGCCTTTGTGGACCAGGTTCTTCAAGCCTTGTTTGTTTGTTTGTTTGTCCCAGTCTTCATCCAGTCTTCGTCACGCAGAGTCTCGGACCCGTGCGAGGTCAACCCCCGTCAGAGCGGAGGAGCCTGCACGCCGACCCCACGCGCGGCTGCGTTCCAGTGCTCCTGTCCGCAGAGATTGGGCGGGACGCTCTGTCCGTGACTGTAACTGAGGCCACATACTTTGCATTTATCGGAGCGTTCGAGGGTCCTGGTGAGGTGAAGTCATCATCACGGGGGTGTAAGTGGAGACACTGGGCTACAAGGGCATCGCTGACATGTGGAGCAGTTAGCAGCAGCGCTATACCAGATGCTGATGAGTCTAAATCACGAGCACAAAGATTTGGAGACGTGAGCTGTAATTGTAGCGTCAGCAAATACACGACTGCTCTAGCCTCTGAAGGTTTTATGGGGCGCTCTCCCCACATGTCAGCTTTATCCTTGTGTTTGTTGGGCCTGTTAGTTTATGGTGCAGCAGGCAGCTGTTTCCACAGAAGAGCTGGAGCAACAACGGCTCGCTCCTTAAAGTCGCCACATCGGGCCCGCTCGTTGGCTTGAGACGCGGCGCTAACGCCAGCACGTGTGCTGGTCCGTGTGTTTCCAGCGTGCCGCTCAAACCCGTGTCAGAGCCACGGGACGTGCCCTCGGATCTCCTCCAGCGGCCGGGAGGCGTGTCGCTGCAGGCGGGGCTACGGCGGGCGCCGCTGCACCTTCGGCGAGTGAAGGACGGCGGTGAGGCGCGCGTGCGTGCGGTGGATGACGGCAGGTGAGGACACGAGCGAGCAGCCAGAGTCTGAGCTCAGCTCTTGGAGGTTTGGTCATCAAACACACATGTTTGGGCGAAGGCTTGTTCCAGCTTGATTGGAGGGCGAAGGGGCGGAGGTCCGTCACCTGCACTCCGCAGTCGCTCTTCGCCGTTGTTTGAGGCGGTTACGTTTGGGGGGCGTGTCCTCAGAGCTGGACTCGGGGCGCTACAACAGCAGGGGCGCGGATTACAGAGGGACGGCCGCCGCCACGGTCTCCAGCGCCCGGCGTCTGGCGTGGAACTCGGACCTGCTGCATGATGAGCTGCACGTGGGGACCGTGGACGCCTCGCCTCTCGGCGGCCTCGGGGATCACGCCTTCTGCGGGTACACCGGTGGCCGACGACTTATCCTGCGTCCGCCGACGTCACGGCCAAAGAAAAAAGCGGATCTTAACGACTGATGAGGTTTTCAATGTGTCATCGCTCGTGTGAGCACAAGATCAAAGAAACCATGTGATCGTCCCAGCGGCTCCACTCTTCTCTGTGGATGCTAAATCTCCTGTTCTCAGTCTGAGTCAGCATCAAGACGGCGTGATGAGAACAACGTGTTCCGCTTCCTCGTGCGTTAGCATCAAAGAAGCGACAGACGTGTGGAAAGAATGACGGGGTGCTTTGGTGAAGCTGGAAATGCGCTTCTCTGTGCACAAACCCAGACGGGGACAAGATGCCCTGGTGCTCCACGCTCAATGATGGCGCCGTCCTGGGGTTACTGCAGATTGCCCTGGTGCAGGACGGCTCTGTGTGAGTCCACACGCAACAGAGGGGGCACAAACCTCACTAAGGAGTGCTTTTTGGCTTTTCCCCAAACCATGAATCCCAGGTTTTGTCACCAGATGGACTTGTTTTTCAAAATAAGCTCCACACTCTCGCTCCTCTTGTTGTACAAACGAGTGTTTGTTTGTTTCCATGAGGCTCGTTTAGCGGCTCGTATGCAAACAGGCGTGTCATCATGGTCATGCGTGAGGAGCGGAGGCCCTTCAACAAAGCGGCCCGCTGCATCATTCCATATCCTCGTTCTCCCGGCGTTGATGATGTGTCACGGCCGGTGACCTCTGACCCCACCGCTGGACACCTCATGAAAGGCCTCCCCTTTGGGAACAGACGCGCGGGATCGCTGATGAACACCCAAAACACCAAGTTGGCTCGTCTGTGCCGGGTCACAGTTTGGGGCGGGCGTTGAGTTTGACGTCGCTGATGTTGCCTCGTTGAACTTCTTGTTGTTGTTTGGAGTAAACACAACAACCAACTGCTGCAGAGAACACCGGCGCACCGGCTTATAAGGCGCACTGCCAAAAAACGGGTCTGAACGGGTTTTTTCATACATAATCTTCACCGGGTTATCAGGCACATTAAGGGAACCAAAACAGTCAGAAAACTCACTATATTTTGGGGTTTATATTCCGTATTTTACACACCGTTTTATATGGAACAGTCTCAATTACGTGGTCTATTTCTGTAATTAACCAACATATTATCAGACGCATGCTAAAACATACAGTAACAAAATGACAACGGAAGCAAAACAGTGAGTTTCATCAATTTAATTCAACAAAATATTCATACTCTTGTCACATTACCGGGGCCATTTCAGGGGAGGTGATTAGCAGCACACCTCTGCTGTTACCTAGCATACCTAGCATCGGTGTTGCGCAATCGTGCTGCCGAGCTCAGGGGCCGACGGCGGTGGAGGCGCTGTTCCAGCCTTGGGTGGACAACGGGATGGTGATGCGTCTGGACATTTTCCACTGGATCCATCGGTTCGACGCAGCCATCCGCACCGAGGCCCACTCCAAATACGGCCTTTTCAAGTCGGCGTTGGCCGGGGCAGTGCTGGCCTACAACCGGGCCGACCTGGAGCTCCTCATCAAGGCGGTGCGAGCCAGAGACCCGGCGACGATGGCGGCGCTGTCGGATGAGGACGTGGTGCGGTGTCACGTCTCCAGGATGCAGCTCAAGCACCACGTCAGGCGCGTCACCCTCGGCGCCCACGAAACCTTTCGGCTCGTTCGCCTGGCCATCGAGGAGCTGAAGGGGCCCGCGGGGCTCGACGAAAGCGGCGTGAGCCTTTTCAAGTCGCCCGGTACGAGCTCGCTCGCTCGCTCGCAAAAATCATTTCTCAGCGCGCAAAGCCACGACGTCTGATCGTCTCCGTGTGCTTCGTTACAGCGGCCATAGACTTGATGTGGGCCAGCCAGCAGCAGCACCTGGAGTGCATCCAGGATCCCCCGGGCATGGCCATGTACAGGGTGGCGAGGTCCACAACCATCAACAAAGTGGACCTCCCCTACTACAAGTGCCTGTGTGGGAACAACAGACTGGAGGGTTTCCACAAGTCGCTGGTCCACATGATTCCGGGTAATTTAAACGGAGGGCTCACGAAAACAATCGCTGCAGCAGAAACACGTGACCCCCCCCGCAGCGTTACACTAATGCCGCCTGTTGTCACCGTTCCCAGGTCCTCGCTGCGCAGCTCGGCCTTATCAGGTGTACCTGATCAGCGGCATCGCCCGCTGGAACACCGACAGGGGCTCGGACGCCGTGTTTGGGGTCAAAGGTCGGCGCCACAGGGTGTACTCGGCACCTCTCCTCGACCGCCTCAACACCCGCTGTCGGGAGCTGTTCGGGGAGACGTGGAGGAGAACTTCTGACCCCCCGCCGACGTCGTGGCCAAAGAGCTGCTCGGCCTGGAGTACCTCTTCAGCCAGAGCACGGGGGGGGGGGGCTTCTCACTGGAGGGCATCGTGGAGGATGGCCCTGGGCCGGAGGAGGAGGTCTTTCAGCCCGGCCAGGCCGACCCGGACGCCGAGGCTGACGAGGCGTACCAGAGCGACGGGGAACTTCCCGGGGACCCCGCCGCCGCCAACGCTCCTGTCGTGCCCCACATCCACCCTCACCAGCCAAGAGACGGCTGCTGCCCACCCGCCCGCCTTTGTGAGTACCTACGTGCCGGAAGCAAACAAAACACACTGTCCTTGTGCGTACCCAATTGAATAACGACCTCTTTTTAAACGCAGGAGGATGTCTGCAGTGCCAACCCGCTTCCCGGGTTCCGAAAGCTGGAGGCCTTCTGCGCTGCGCTCGTGGACGTCGGCCAGACCGACCAGGCGCTGCTCCTCACCCCGAGCAGAGGAACAGGATCCTGGAGGCCTGGAACAACGTGGAGGACCACGACAAGCAGCAGCAGAAGTTCCACCAGCTGTACCGGACGCACTGGGGCAACACTCTGTACTGCAGCACGAAAAGAGACGACCTCGTGGAAGCGGCGGTGGTACAGAGGGTCAAGATGGCCAAGAGGTACGCGCCGGCCCAGCAGGACAATCAGCACAACCGGCTGATGTACACCCTGGTCGAGCTGCTGTGGCTGCGCCACCCTCGGGCCTCTCGCACCGGCACCGAGAAATTGGCCATCCTCAAGGCATACGAGAGGATCCAGCACCGGGTCTTGGTGGAGGATCCCATCCTCTGTCGGGCAGGGATTCCTCTGCCCAAAATGAACATCAAAACGGTTAGGGACTTTATTCACCAGCAGGAGAGGCTGGTGAACATCAGCGCCACCAGGCAGCCGGCCCTGCTGACAAAGACCGCCTCCGTGTCCGCGGCCGAGCTGCCTCCCGCGCCGCGCCAACCAGAGGTTCTTCCTCCTCCGGACTACCCGGTGCTGGAGTACACCCCCACGCCCAGCACGGCAGGGACGAAGGTCTTGAAGGGAAGGGCCGACATGATGGCCCCGCCTTCGAGGCCTCCCGTGCTGCTGCCCCTGCCGCTGCTGAGGAGAACCCCCGCCACCTCCACCGTCACCAGACCCGCGCCCACCCTCTCCCAGGCGACGGCCGGGCCGCCCGCCCCGCCCGCAACAGCGACAGCGCCTGCCCCTCACCCTCTTCCCATCCTGCCCGCCGCTCAGCCGGCCACGGTCATCCATGAACCTTCCACCTGGGCGAGAGCCACGCAGTAAGAGCGTAAGGTCATGGACCGGCCTACGGAGGTGGGGTGAAGATTTGGAGGGTGCAGTTTCTCCCTTCCTGCTCCGTCTGCTCCCGGGCCATCCAGGGGCACAAAAAGTATAAAAGGAAGACTTTCTGCCCGGTCAAAATGATGTCCCCCTCCAAAGGCCTGACCAACAGAGTGTTCAATTCCCACGAAGAATTCACCTCTGTTGTGGACGGGCTGGAGGAGAAGTAGGGGATGTCGTAAATAGTGTAAATAGTTTTTACATTGTGTTTACTTTTTTTTGTGTGTGTTCTTTATGTTCTGCTCTTACAAGTGCTCCTTTGACACGGCACTCTATGTTCCTTAACTCCTTCAATGCACTTTATTATGTTGTTCTCTATGTTCCGCTCTTACGAGTGCTCTTTATTGGTGCCGCTGCACTCTTGGATGACACCTTCTGAGCTTGTTGCTCTTAAACATGGCACGTTAACGTGACACGGCGTTCCCCGTGTTGCAATGCGTGCGTGAAGGGTACGTGCAATGTTCCTCGCTTTCAGTCACCTTGTTTTCTGGGCTCTTGTGTTTCATTTTACTGTGGTGCGTAGTACCTCTCCTGCTGCACTTGTTTATTTAATACATTTTATTTCATAAAATGGTCTGTGCTACAGTAATTATGTCTTGTGGTGTGTCTATTAACGCATGGGACCATAAACGCCTCCCCCACACAAGGCCTTTCACTTAAGACATTACAAACACAGGAATAAATGACTTCTAAAAAAGTATCCAACAGAAAGAAGTCAACAAAAAACAATTACTTTTTCAAATCGCTTTATTGAAAAGAAAGGGTGCAGAGTCATTGAATCCACAAGAGGCCAACAATTACTTTTGATTGGATTGAATAATAAAGGCAATAATAAGCACATAACAATAAAAGACAGCTTTTTCATCACACGTGTTAATGAAGGTAGTAATAAACACGCAGTAATAAACGACTTTTGGTGTAATAAAAGGGTTATGACAATTGAGAAACCTCCAAATTTTGGCAAAAGATGCTCCGCATCGTTTGTTTCAATGACATAGATCTACTAGCGCCATCTCGGACTTCCTTGTTGTGATCACCTGACCGCAAGAGGTGCACATGGGTTTCACGTCACAGGTATTGATTTGTCGACTGTAGATTCTAAGCCAATGGCAGGGGCCGATGAGTGCACTTTGCAAGGGCCCATCCCCTCAACCGGGAGGAGCTTTTACCGTAGTGCACTTAGCAAAGGCGCACAGCAGATTGTGGAAGTCCACACACCGCGCACCGTATTAAAGGAAGCACCGTCGATTTTGAGAAAAGTTCAGCGTCTTAAGTGTGCCTTATGGTGCGGAAAATACGGTCACTAATATTGATCCTGTCAGGGTCAGGGAGCTCCTTCCCGATAGGGGGCGCCCGCTGGTCTTGGGAGCAGAGGGGACTCCCACACCTGCCCTGCATCGGGTAATCACCCAGCCCTTTTTAGGCCCGTCACCAACAGCGGAGCTTGTCGGATCGTTTCTCCTGTGCCCAGTAGAGACCCCGTTCCCCGGCCCCCGTCGCCTGGTACCCCCGACTGGCTTTTGGTGAACTTCCCCACGATTGGACAATCGCCCCGCTTGTCCGTTCTCCGGACATTCAGACTCGTGGGGACGTACCGTCTTCTGTTGGTGCTCTCCTCGTGTTCGAGTGTTTTTGTTGGTCCGTGACCCCGTTTTGTTTCCTCCTTTATCGGAGCGCTTTCTGTTCGGACTGTTTTTGCCCGTTTCTTCTCTCCTTTGTGGGGCGTCTTTGTTTGGTACTTTCGCCTGTTTGTTTCCTCCGTCTCCAGAGCGTTTTTTGTTAAGGACACAAATAATAATCTTGTTCTCCCTCGTTACCCTGTGTCTGCGTCTGGGTCCTCGTTCAACACCTAACACTCCTCTACCACCCGACACATCCAGGCAGCACCACCACCTCTTCAGGAGGCTGATGGTGCAGCAGACAGGAGCATGGACCTCAGGGAACCGGGTTTGACCCCCTGAGGGAACAGGATGGGAACCAGCAGCCACTCCCTCAGGACGTAGCCACTATGGCCTGTAGGTGACCGTGTCAGAGTAAGCATCAATCCTGAAGACCAACAGCATCATCACAAGCTTTGCATGAATGGGTATCATGTGTTTGTGCACTCAGCAAGAAGCCAGCCGTCACGTGCAGCACCTGCCTCCAGTCTAGCTCCCACACTGCCGTGTGCCAGGATGAATGAATCATGTGTGGAGCCAGGCCACCGTGCCACTACATTTGTGATGAGCATGTAGGCGTCACATGATCTGGATATTGATGGTGTTCACAGGATTAGGATTCACATACACAAATGGATGCTGCCTTAATCAGAATGTGAATGGAGTCAATGGCTCCGATTACATTGGGAAAACAGGACATGGCTGCAAACCACAAAGTAGGACAAGGACAGAGACATCACCAGCATCAGCATTCATTAGAAGGTCATTGGTGACCTTCAATAAGCACCTTCAGTGTTGTGATGTTTACAAAATCCAGATTGAAACTTTAAGTTCATCCTAGCATTAATCTAGCATTGATCTTGTTGGACTTGATGAGCTCAGAGAAATATTTACTTCTAGCATCCCTTACTAACTGATTGTACCATTTTAGTACGCCTTAAATTGGGTGAAGTCTACTTGGCAGCCTGTGTCTTTCATTAACATTCTGCCTTCCTGCGTTCACTCCTACGGCGTATCTCCCCATTTCCCCCCAATATCCTGACATGCTCCACTCTTGGGAGGGGGGGCAAGATGAGAGAGCCCATCCATCCTCCGCACACTTGCAAAACACATTCAAACCTCGTGTACCCTCTCCCACATGCTCACACCCAAACACCATGTTCTGGAGTGTGGATACTCCAGAACACAGAACCTTGCACCCCACCAGGAGCCAATGGCACCCAGCCCAGATGTTATCCCCCCAGATGTTATCCCCTCCTCAGTGTGAGAGGAATCCACCTCCACTCCAGGGCAGACAGGTTCCCCAGGCCCCCTCCACTGCTCCGTGTTGTCTCAGGGTTGATTCAATTCTTGAGGGGTTACTCCACTGTTCAGTGACAGTGAACCTTCACTCCTAATGTGTGTGTGTGTGTGTGTGTGTGTGTGTGTGTGTGTGTGTGTGTGTCCTGACTGGGGAAAGAGGATGAGGCAGCTTCCTGTCTATCTTTTTTTCCCTTTCCTCACCTTAAATGACTTGTCATTTGTCATTGATTGTTTGATTAAAAACAAAAAAAAATCGTTTTTTAAATTTTTTTTATTCCACACCTTGTATTTCCACCACTGATCAGAAAAAACACTCCTTTCAAACGGACTGGTACTCAAGAAATGACTGGCTGTGTGGATGTCCACTGAGAAAGTCATTTTCAGAGCTGAAAAGACTGAAAACTTACAGTCGGGACAGGATTGACCAAGGACGACTTTCCTCTCTGGCACTGATCTCCATCAGACAGACAGACTTTAAAACTCAAGGCACAAAAGGAAGACTTCTACAAGCAGGTCATGGATGCGTTGGTTCAGAAGGAACGGCGCATGGACTTCATTTATAAGTAAAGGTGAGACCGTGATGACATTTTGAAATGAAAGGTGCTTTTTGTGTGCTACTTGTGAACACGCTGCTCTGGAGGGCTCATATGATGTTTGTGAATCTGACTGATGACGTCAGTGCCTCCCCAGACATCAACCTCACCACACGTCACTGCTGCAGAGGCACCCTGAAGTCCTGCCATCACCCCAGAGCTGGCAGCACCCCAACCCATGTCGAGGGTGAGCCAGGTGTGCTCCCACCCCCAGATGAAGGTGCAGTGAGCTCAAGCACTGGAGTCCCACACTCCTGAGAGTCTGGTCATGACTGGGAGCACATGGACTCCCACACAAACCCACACAAGTGTGTTCATGCATACCCCCCCACAAGCCCCCAGCCCGGGGTATTGGTGTTGTGAAAACCTTCAAGTAACAGACAGCGACAGATACCGCCCTTTAATGATTGGACACATTGAAGCTTTACCCATAATTCTATTGGTTAATGACTCCATGTTCTTATTGACAGAAAGAGGGGAAGATTTCCTCACTTCAGGTCTTTTAACACTTTAGAAATGACAATATTTTTTCTATAAATAACACTTTCCTACGTAAACATGAATATCTGCAGCCATTTTCTGTTCTATCATTTATTATTGCGTCAATTTGATGCAAGACACCCACACCGACACACACACACACACACACACACACACAATCACACACATTCACACAATAACACCCAATAGAAGAAAAAACAAACACACTTTCTACTAGTTAAGTGGCTGGCTATCTGGCTTTTCTTTAAAGCTGGTGATCTCCCCAGTGTTTTCATGGGAAGATCAAGTGGGATGTGAGCTCAAACTTACACATCAAAAGATCAAACAAATAAAGAGATCAAAGCATTGCAAAAAAAAACCCTTGAGGTTTGATCCTTCAATGGTCAAGGCGTTAGGGTCTGTTGCACCTCCTTCCCCATAAGGGGGCGCCGTTCTAGGGTGATTTTGTGTTGGACTTTAGAACCCGTTTTCCCTCCTGTACCGGAGCGCTTTGTGTTTGGACTTTTGAGAATGAACCTGTGTTCTTCCCTCGTTACCCTGTGCCTGCGTTTGGGTCCCCGTTCTGAAAGCTAACAGAAGGACCCGACCATCGTGGACCCAGCAGAGGCACAGCGGGCGCTGACCAACCAGGGTCAGTTGCTTGGCCACCACGATCAGGCCATCCAGGCGCTGCTGCGGAGCACGAACGCGACTTCCCGGGCGGTGCAGGACCGGTCCCATCCAGTCGCGCGTCTGACGAGTTGTTCGGTGCCGCCGGGAGCCACGGCATCTCCCGCGCCCCCGAGGGAATCGTACGCCTGCGACCCTGAACCCTTTGACGGTGACCTTAGAGGCCCGGCTTTTCTCCAAGCTCCCGTCACCCCTGAATTGACAGATGATTCAGCCAATGGCGGTGGCAAAACGTCAGTGGTGAGGGAGCATTCAAAGTTTCATTCCACTCCTGTCCAGCAGCAGCACAACCTCCTCCACAACCACAGGATTTGCCCCAGTATTTAACAAACCTGTGGGGACCTGGGACTGCGATATATGTCTTGTTAGGAATAGATCCAATGCAGTCAACTGTGTGGCCTGTGAAACAGCCAATCCAGGAACAGGGCTCAAAACCTCACTGACTGTTCCGTCTGCCTTTTCAGCCATTAAGGCTGAATCCACCCCTGCACCCACCAATGGCTCCAGTTGTCCAGACCTGCAGAAGCAGGACATTTCAGCCAGCAGCTCCTTCATCATCAATCTTTATTTATACAGCGTCTTATACAATCAAAATAGTTTCAAGGCTCTTTCCAGAATCCCAGGACCTAACCCCAGACAAGCAACAGTGGCAAGGACACACTCCCCTTTAACAGGAAGAAACCTTGAGCAGGACCAGGCTCATGTAGGGGGACCCTCCTGCTGATGGACAGATGGGTAGAGAGAGAGGAGAGGGAGAGGAGAGGGAGAGGAGAGGAGAGGAGGGGAGAGGAGAGGAGAGGAGGGAGAGGAGAAGGAGAGGAGAGGAGAGGAGAGGGAGAGGGAGAGGAGAGGAGAGGAGAGGAGAGGAGAGGAGAGGAGATGAGAAGAAGAAGAGGTCCCAGAGTCCTACCCACAGAAGTTTAACTTTTATTGGCTATGGACCCCAGGAAAGTGATGGAGAAAAGTGAAAAAGAAGAAGAGTTTTTTTGTCCGTACAATCAAAGCAAGAAATAATAGAAAAGCATGAAAAAAGGGATGCGTTTGTTTGATCTCACCAAAGAATACGGCCGTAATACATCGACGATAACACGGTATTAAAACAACATTCGTTGCTAGTAATGACGGCTATTGTAAGATTAGCCTGTAATAAAGTTGATTTTGTTCCTGGAGAAGCCTTGCACTGAATTCCTACATTTATTATGCGGTAATCTAACTGTAACAATTATTTGTTACATGTTTTGATGCATTTTTATGATTTATAAAAAAATTATGTCCGAATTTTTGGGGGCTTGGAACGGATTAGGACATTTACATGGAAAACGCGTCTCAATTTACGTAATTTTCAGGTTACGAAACAACTTCCGGAACCAATTAATTTCATAAGTAGAGGTCCCACTGTCGTCCCGCTAAGCTCAGAGTTTATACATGTTTAACTAGTGAAATCATAAAGTGAGTGAAGGATCAAAGAACCTGAGCAGCATCACCACTAACCAGCGTTATCCTGATTTCAAGGTTTAGACTCACCAACATACGTAACATGAGGGAGTTTGGGAGCAGCTGGTGAAACAGCAAACATCACTCCTGCAGTCATAGTTTTGATATTTAAACTGTCACTAACTGTCACAGCGCTCGGTCATCTGACACGCTGGAGGACAAATGACCAACGTCTGACACGGTGGACACAGTCATGAGACAGAAGGGGAGGTCCTGACCTCACTGGTGGTCCATGTCAGGGCTCCAACTGGTCAACAAGCACTGGTCCTCTGTCCATGGACACTTCAAGACATGACCACCACCCCTCAATACCTTCCACATCCCAGTTCCTCAGCTACCAAGTTTGCTTCACCTTACAACTGTTTGCAAATAGATTCTTGTGTTTTGTCAGGAGTTCACACCCAGAGGTCAGAGGTCAAACACCTTTGGATGAAGAAATTAGCCCGAGTCAATTTATTCTGATCTGTAAGATATTTGATACATCTATTAAAATAATATTTAGTGTAACAAAGATCTGAAACCTCCCCTACAAAATGACACAAGACATGCTGAGAACATCAAGAGCTCCTGGAAGAGGCCAGTATGGGCGTTGAACCCATGACCTTGGCATTATTAGCACAATGCTGCATTCAGGGAACACAGTTTATTTTCTTTTGTTCTGGTCTTAAATGATTTTAAAGCACCACCATTGAGGTCTGTGTTTAAGGCAAGTTTATTTCTAGAGCTCAGTTCAGACACAAGACAGGTGAAAGAAAAGCTCCTTTACAAAGACACACACACACTGTGAAGGTGAAGACATTCAAATGTATCAAATGAGATTGTTGCATCTGTAAAGGCGTTATTCAGGGAACAGTGAGTGCATGGAGAGCAGGTGGTGTCTCGTTAGAAGATCACATATGGAGTTGTGAAGGAAGAGCAGGAGAACTCAGTTCACCAATGCAGTACTGGTTATTGTCTGGCCTTTCACAACTGTTTCTTGCTTTCTTATTTTCTTCTTGGTTGTAACGTCCTTTCATTTGTAACTGCTTGTGTGCTACATCAAAGAGAAATAAACATGTGTACACGATGAGTCATCAAGACACAATTAAAGGCTCAACAAGTTGAAGATAATCATCAAAATAGCTGTAAATGCACAGAAGACTAAAAGTGATATGCAGGAGACATCCAGATAATACACAGGCCATTTTAGCACAAACTGACTGGGACCAGGAAACAATCAATCTCCAAGGCCCACGACGCATGTCTGAGAACAAAGGATCAACAAACACACACCATCAAGGCTACTTCAAAGTCAGTTGGACTCATGTCCCAATAAACAATAGAAAACAGGACATTAAAATAGACTCAAAATAAGTCGGTCTGTTCAGACATGAAAAGGGATTAAAATCAAAGAAGGTATGAGCAGATAAAAGAGCATTTAAGATCAAAGAAAAGCAGGCGACAGATGTGAGAGAAAGCTGCAGCAAACATGCAGCTTTCAGGCCTGATTTCAAAGAGCTGACAGTGTGAGCAGACCTCAGGTGTTCAGCAGCTTTGTTCCACAGGTGAGCAGCACAAGAGCCAAAGGCTGCTTCACTAGTTTTGCTTGTGATTGTGGGAACACACAGTCAGCTGATCCCTGATGAGCTGAGGGCTGTGGATGATCAGACGGTGCTGACAGATCATTCAGGTCTTTGTAGAGCAGCAGTCAGCTTTACAACTCTGTCCTTTGACTGACAGGAAGCCAGTGTACTGGTTTGAGGACTGGTGTACTCTGGTCCAGTCTGCTGCTGTTAGTGAGGACTCTGGCAGCAGCACTCTGGATCAGCTGCAGCTGCCTTCATTTCCTGCTCCCACCTGAAAAGACACATGACAAGAACTTTGAGTCAACTCTGACACATGCACTCAGCCATTTGATGAATAAAGTGAGTGAGAGCAAGTAAGGGACTGTAGTCATGTGATGACAATCAAATAGAAAGCTGTGTGTCATCTGGAGAAGGGCTCATTATTTTAGAAAGATTCAACATGATATGATTGTGGACCAAAGATGCACTGCTCTGAGACCTGTTCACCAGTGTGTGTGTGTGTGTGTGTTATGTGTGTTTTTGTGTGTTTTTTTTTTTGTTTTTTGTTTTTGTTTGTTTTTTTTTTGTTTTTGTTTTTTGTGTTTTTTTTTGTTAAAAGTTTTTAGTTTTTTATGTTGTTGTTTTTTTTAGTGTTTGGGGTTTATCCTCGACGATAAGCCTAAGACTCTCTCCTGTTGACTCAATTTTTTGGCTAAGACTGTGATACTAATGGTAATAATACGTAAGTTATAATGATTTGTGTGTTGTTTGTGTTGTGTGTCTCTGTGGTGCTTTTTCTATGTGTGTCTGTCTCTGTTTGTCTGTCTGTGTGTCTTTTTGCTGTGTGTGTGTGTCTGTTTCTGTGTGTGTCTGTTTATGTGTGTGTGTTTGGCTGTCTCTGTGTGTGTCTGTCTCTGTGTATTTCTCGTGTGTCCGTCTCTGTGTGTGTGTCTGTCTCTCTCTGTGTCTGTCCCTGTGTGTGTCTGTTTCTACATGTGTGTCTTTTTCTCTTTGTGTGTCTATTTCTCTGTGTGGTCTGTTACTTGTGTGTGTCGTTCATGTGTGTGTGTGTTTGTCAATCATGTGTGTGTGTGTCTGTCTCTTTGTGCATCTGTGTGTGTCTGTCTGTTTGTGTGTGTCTGTCTGTGTGTGTGTGTCTGTTTTTCTGTGTGTCTATTCTCGTGTGTGTCTGTCTCTGTGTGTCTTTCTCTGTGTTTCTGTTCTCTGGGCTCTGGGGGGCTCAGGGGGACCCTCCTGCTATGGCCGGCTGTGGAGAGAGGAGAGGGAGGACAGATAGAGGATAGAGGATAGAACAAGTAGAGGATAGAACAGGTAGAGGGTAGAACAGATAGAGGATAGAACAGGTAGAGGATAGAACAGGTAAGGGTAGAACATAGGAACAGTGGGATAGAACAGGTGAGGATAGAACAGGTAGAGGAGAACAGGTAGAGGGAGAACAGGGAGGATAGAACAGGTAAAGAACAGGGGGAGAACAGGTGAGGAAGGACAGGGAGGAGAACAGGATAGAAAAGAGAAACGGTAAGGTAGACCAGTAGAAGATAGAAAGGTAGAGGAAAAAAAAGGTAGAGGAGAGGAGAGGGAGAGGAAAAAAAAAGGAGGGGGGAGAGGAAAAAAAGAGGAAGGAAAAAAAAGAAAAAAAAAAAAAAAGAAAAAAAAAAAAAAAAAAAAAAAAAAAGGAGAAAAAAAAAAAAGGAAAAGAAAAAAAAAAAAAAAGTGTCTTGTGTCTCTACTGTCCACCACCACCTTGATGGAGACATCCCAACTGTAAAGCAGTAGTCAGAGTGTCTCCTGAAGCCTGTCAACATTCTTCTGCAGCAGCTTCAGTGATGAAAGAGGCTCAGAAACAGGAAACACTGGATCTCTGCTCTAATCAGGATTGAGGTCAACACACCATCAAAACAGGCTGCACTGACCTCTATCAGCTGGAAACAGTCTTCAGTTTATAGATTGGACTGGACACAAGATCAGACAGCAGCTTCACTCCTGAATCCTTCAGGTTGTTCCCACCCAGGTCCAGTTGTCTCAGATGGGAGGGGTTGGACTTCAGAGCTGAGGCCAGATAATTACAGCTTATCTCTGATAAACTGCAGCCCTCCAATCTAAAGAAGAATAAATGAAAGATGAGACGGTGTCACAAAAGATGAAAGGATCAAGTGGAAATCACACATAAAACATGTAGAGAACAAATGATCCAGAACCATGTCAGTGTTCTATATGATTCTATTCTACACCTGATTCTATCAGGTGTGTGTCCCTAACAGTGCACACCACTATTTAATCCTCTGAAAGTTCACAATTTCCTCCACTAATCCAGAAGACCAACACAGCAGCAGGTCTCATGGATCCATTGCTTTGGTCTGGCTGTGCTCTCTGCCCATTGGCTTCAGAAACAGTGAACTTATTGGTGGTCTTAATCAGAGGGCGAGGCTCATTATCATATGCAAACTTGCACGTTATAAATGTCTGTTTATTCCAGTCATTCTATTAAATGGTGGTAAAATCGGCCCGTTTATTGAGTCACTTTGCTGCAGCAAAACCTTCAAAACGCCGGTTTTTATGAGTGTTCTTCAGGTCAGACGTGTTCAACAGTGGTGAATTCTGGCACTTTTGGTGTTCCAGACGTGGGCATGCGGGGGCGCGTCAGAGTGCTACTGTGCACGTTCCTTGTCCTGCTGCCTGTTTCCCTCTCTCAGCCCAAAGGTTGGCGCCCCACTTCCATCCTCCCTTTGACACAACGTGCATGTTTGGTGACACGCTCCATTCTGTGCTGCGGTACCGCGGGCTGCCGTTGCCATGGGGATGGGTTGCCCTGCTGGAAGCTCTCTTGGTGCAGTTGTGCATACTCACGCTGGTCAACATTGTCCCTTCTCTCCCTTCTCCATCCGTTCCTCTGTTGTGCCGCGGCTGACGTCTTTATTTTTTCTGGAGTTCTATTTGCTGGAGGCCAACACAGGTCTGCTTCTTGGCCTGTGATGCATCAGCAGCCTGGCTAAACTGAATTCATCAATACAACTCTCTGGATGACCCTGCTGCTTTAACTGGTCTGACTGGTTTGGCTGTGCTGCTTTTCCAGCGTGTTCTTTCAGTCCTGGTGGCTCCCGTGTCTCCCCCAGTTCAGCTCTGTCTTGTCTGATATTGACTGAAGTGGCTGCAGCCATTTATTTTAATGTGCTGATGATTGTTGATAGTTTATATTTATAATAGTTAAACATGTGAATTATAATCACATGTGTTCAGTTTTTGGTTTACACTTACACACAAACCTGCCTGAAATCATGTTGATTTAATAAAGGCTTGAAAAAAACTACACTTTGTTTAAAAAGACAAGAAAATAAGTGATTGTGTGTGAGCTCAGACAAAAACAATAAAAAGGGTTTTAGTGTTAAATGAATGACAGACAGACTGTAGAGATACAGGAACTGACCTGAGACTCTCCAGTTTACAGTTTGGACTCTCCAGTCCAGAAGAGAGCAGCTTTACTCCTGAATCCTGCAGCTCGTTCAAGGTCAGGTCCAGTTGTCTCAGATGGGAGGGGTTGGACTTCAGAGCTGAGGCCAGATAATCACAACTGATCTCTGATAAACTGCAGTTAATCAATCTAAAGAAGAATAAATGAAAGATGAGACGGTGTCACAATAGATGAAAGGATCAAGTGGAAATCACACATAAAACATGTAGAGAACAAATGATCCAGAAGCATGTCAGTGTTCTATATGATTCTATTCTATATGATTCTATCAGGTGTGTGTCCCTTCAACAGTGGAGCTAACAGTGTGTATCACCAAGGTGCTGATAGTGACACTGTCACCTATTCACAAGCCCATGGCCCTCACAGTGTTCTGCTTGATCACAGAACAACACCATCATTAAGCTTGTGTTGATTTATGTTCTATCCTGATGTTTTTGGAGCTCAGCCTATCCACACAGGCTGATTCTACCTGATAACCTGCAGCGTCTCAATCTGGACAAAGAAATAATACATTTGATTGACCTCATTTACAATCACACATGTTCACATCCTAAACCTAAATCCGAAATATTTTCCACAATGTATCAGAACATTTCATCATTGATAACACATCAGGTGATTAAAACATCAAAAACAGTAACTTTTTAAAGGGGCTGCCTTTGACATGGCTCATGTACATGACTGATGATGTCTCACATGGAATTCAACTCTTTCATTCTCTTGTTCTCTAATTTACATAAAATACACTGAAACAACATCCTTGACAGCACTTGATGTGTCAGCACGAAGATTTGTGTCTGTCTGTGTGTGTGTGTGTGTATGTGTGTCTGTTTCTTTGTGTGTTGATCCCTGTGTGTTTCTGTCTCTCTGTGTGTCTTTCTCTGTGTCTGTCTCTCTGTGTGTCTGTCTGTGTGTGTGACTGTCTCTTTGTGTATCTCTGTGTGTGTGACTGTCTCTTTGTGTATCTGTGTGTGTGTGTCTGTCTGTCTCTGTGTGTGTCTGTCTCTGTGTGTGTTTCTGTCTCCCTGTGTCTGTCTCTATGTGTGTGTCTGTCTGTGTGTGTGATTGTCGCTGTGTTTTTCTGTCTGTGTGTGTGACTGTCTCTTTTTGTGTTCTGTGTGTGTGTCTCTCTGTGTGTCATCTGTCTGTCTGTGTGTGTGTCTGTCTTGTCTGATATTGACTGAAGTGGCTGCAGCCATTTATTTTAATGTGCTGACGATTGTTGATAGTTTATATTTAAAATAGTTAAACATGTGAATTATAATCACATGTGTTCAGTTTTTGGTTTACACTTACACACAAACCTGCCTGAAATCATGTTGATTTAATAAAGGCTTGAAAAAAACTACACTTTGTTTAAAAAGACAAGAAAATAAGTGATTGTGTGTGAGCTCAGACAAAAACAATAAAAAGGGTTTTAGTGTTAAATGAATGACAGACAGACTGTAGAGATACAGGAACTGACCTGAGACTCTCCAGTTTACAGTTTGGACTCTCCAGTCCAGAAGAGAGCTGCGTCACTCCTGAATCCTGCAGGCTGTTCCCACTCAGGTCCAGTTGTCTCAGATGGGAGGGGTTGGACTTCAGAGCTGAGGCCAGATAATCACAGCTGATCTCTGATAAACTGCAGTTAAACAAACTAAAGAAAAATAAATGAAAGATGAGACGTTGTCACAATAGATGAAAGGATCAAGTGGAAATCATACATAAAACACCCATCCATCCATCTTCTCCCGCTTGTTCCTCCACTGAGGGTCGCGGGGGGACTGGAGCCTATCCCAGATCAATGGGCGGAGGCAGGGTACACCCTGGACTGGTCGCCAGCTAATCGCAGGGCCAACAGAGAAACCGGCACAGGGAGAACATGCAAACTCCACACAGAAAGTCCCCAGCCTCAATCCCAACCAGGATTCGAACTCGGGGCCTTCTTGCTGTGAGGTGACAGTGGTGACCACCATGATCCAGAAGCATGTCAGTGTTCTATATGATTCTATTCTATATGATTCTATCAGGTGTGTGTCCCTTCAACAGTGGAGTTAACAGTGTGTATCACCAAGGTGCTGATAGTGACACTGTCACCTATTCACAAGCCCATGGCCCTCACAGTGTTCTGGTTGATCACAGAACAACACCATCATTAAGCTTGTGTTGATTTATGTTCTATCCTGATGTTTTTGGAGCTCAGCCTATCCACACAGGCTGATTCTACCTGATAACCTGCAGCGTCTCAATCTGGACAAAGAAATAATACATTTGATTGACCTCATTTACAATCACACATGTTCACATCCTAAACCTAAATCCGAAATATTTTCCACAATGTATCAGAACATTTCATCATTGATAATACATCAGGTGATTAAAACATCAAAAACAGTAACTTTTTAAAGGGGCTGCCTTTGACATGGCTCATGTACATGACTGATGATGTCTCACATGGAATGCAACTCTTCCATTCTCTTGTTCTCTCATTTAAATAAAATACAACGAAACAATGGCTGACTTTTTATTTCCTGTGTACTGACCTGAGTCTGGAAGTTAAAATGATGTGAACGTTGTCTTATATTATATATAAACAGTAGATATAACTCTAGGACTCCCACCAGTTAGTGTAGAACTAAAGAAGCCTCTTGGACAGTCGTTGCTTTTCTCAGTTCTCTTCGACCTTGATGACTCAGAACATTCATCAACATCAGAGAAGCAGCAATCAGCAGAAGAGGAGGTGGTTGTGATGTCACCCATTATTGGACTCTTCTTCACACCCTCTCCACAATGTGCTGATCAGCTACAGGAAGTCATTCAGCAACAAACTGACCCATCATCATCAATATTAGACATCTGTTGCTCCTTCTACCTGAAGTATTACCCTTCTTGTTTTTATTTTATTCATGGGCTTTTTGTCATTTCCTCTTGTAGTCAATAAAGTGATCTGATCAGACCATTTGTAAGGCCTTAACTTGTCTTTCAGCCATCCTGGTACCATTTCTAACATCTTCCATGCTTGTCCTGATACCGGTGTTCTCTGTACTCATGATTTAATGTCCTGTTTTTCCTGATGGGAAAATCCCGTGGAGGAGTGCAGGGTTCCTAGGCTCCCTTCTAACAGACTGGACTCTATTTCATTTGGCTCGTTATACTGTGCTATGAAGTCATCAGAAAAGAATGCGTTTGCTTGACCGTATAAAATTGGCTACCGAAGAGCCTTCTGAAGGCACGGAGGGGGAGATCTTCACCATCAGGAACAAGAAACCTCCCTCGGGCAAACTGCAGTGTCCGATTAATGCCGGACTGTTCTCTCCAATCATCTCTGATATCCAAGTGGGTGTCTACGATGATTCTTTTCTCATCAGCACCTCTCGACCATGAGAAGAAGAAAATTTACCACACCACGACAATAGTTTCTCTCCTGTGGGCTAACAGACACCAGCTGTCACAGACAGCTGGACCAGTAGGGGTTTGGACTGCTGTAAATGGTTTTAAATGAGCACCACTGTTACCTGGCTCCCCAGGTAGGTGAAACACTTTCAGGCTGGATTTCTCACTAAACTGGTTTGAGGAGTGTCTACATGGAAATGGTCTTATCTTCTTCAAACATGTTCACATTTCCATGTGTTAGACATCATTGGAAAGATTAGAAACTACACTTCCACAATCTGGAAATAACTCCAAATGTCCCTCAGGAGACTTGTTCCTGGTTTTTCTGTGGCTGGACACATGTATCATATATACTTAATGAACAATCATGAAACAGGAAAATACAGGAACTGACCTGAGAGTCTCCAGTTTACAGTTTGGACTCTCCAGTCCAGAACAGAGCAGCTTCTCTCTTGAACCCTGCAGGTCGGTCCACCTCAGGTCCAGTTGTGTCAGATGGGAGGGGTTGGACTTCAGAGCTGAGGCAACGACTTCACAGTGAGTCTCTGACAGTCTGATGTTCCAAAATCTGTGATGACCAAGAAAATGATTGTGTTGACATCATTCAATACTTAAATATAAACATATATTTGTCTTTTCCATCAAAAGTAAAACAAAACGTGCAGCTTTACACCACAAACTTTACACTACAAACTAAAGAGAGACAGTTCTGACATGAATTTCCCACCAGTAACTGTGAACACAGTGACCTTTGACCTTCATGAATGGAATCAAAAACCTTCTAGAGGACACTCCCAGAAGATCACCATTGTTCATTTCAGTGACCATTTACCTGAGGAGATCACTGCATGGCACTAAATGTGTCTTTATTGACTGTGAAACAGCCACTCATGTTTGTTGACTGACTGTTCAGTCATGGACAGTAATTCTGATCCACCACATGATTCAGCCTGATCTCCTGGACCTGTCAAAGTTCTCTTGATCTCTACATTGTAATCAACTCTTGTAGTTTGGCTGTTTGAAATCAGAAAGTGTCCCCAGCACAGTCCTGGAAGAACACACCTGAACTCATCCCCCTGACTTCCTTGGTGAGTGACATCATCTCCTCCCAGTTTGATGTGAACCATGGGGTGCTGGGAATTGTGGGGAGGAGGGGGCCCTGTCAGAGGACTTGAGACAGCAGCAGCTTCAGACCTGCTCTTTGTTCAGCAGCTGAATCTAAATGCTGCTGGAAGTCTTTTTCTGCTGCTTTGACTCTGATCATAAATAAACATGCCCCTCTCTGCTCATGTAGAGTGAAGGCTACAAACAATCCTTGGTTCTCCCGTGAACTGTCCAGGCTCCTTAAAGCCAGGGATGAGGCCTGGACTAAGGTCAGAACTTCTACATCCCAGGGAGACTGGCTGATATTTAAACAGCTCAGACATCACTTTACTTCCCTCCTTAAAAAGGCTCAATCTGATTTTCATGTTGATTAAACTACCCAGAACTTCCACCATCCTCACAAGTTTAGGAAAGGAGTCAAATCTTCATTTGGGGATGAAACCAGAGGAATTTCCTGATGCAGGAATTCTATCTGATAAATCAGCCCCTCTTAATTGTTGGAATGAAGACTTTGTTTGTTCAGGACCTCTGTTGGAGTCTTCACATCCACATCAGTCTAATGTGCAGGGGCTTTGCCCTCAAGCAGCACCTATTCATGCTGTGGCTCCAGGATTTGATCTGACTCCTTGTGAAGGAGCCCAGGTCCATCTGGCTTTAAAGCAACTGGATCTAATAAATGTGCTGGAGCTGACAACCTGGAGCCTCTCTCTTTGAGCTCAGCTGCAGACTTCATAGCAGAACCTCTGTATCATATTTTCATCTGACTCTTTCTGAAAATGAGATTCTGAGAATATGGAAGTGTGCTGATGTTCTTCCCTGCTGAAAGGTGCTGATCCCTCCGTAGTTCACAACTATGGGTCCATCTCTACGTTGTGTTCTCTCCACAGTTTTAGAAAAGTTGCTGGCTGAACAACCTCCATGTTTTTTGGATCATCTGGTCTTCTCTGTCAACACCAGTCAGGTTGTAGCAAACAGGACAGCAGGAGAACTGCTGCTGTTAAAGTGCTGAAGGACATCATAGAATGTATATATACGCGTATACATCTGCCTGTACAAACAACATGATTGTACTGACAACCACTGCTGTGACACAATGCTGAGGCACTGTCACCGTTGTCTCTTGGTTTGTATCTGAGCTCCATCATTAAAAGAGATTTAGAGGAGATCCTTTTCTTCACTGATATAGAACTATATCCATCTAACATTGATACACATGTTAGAACTGTAAACATGCTCATGATGCTTTTACAGGGGCTTTATTACTAGATTCATACAACCTGTGGAATAGTAAAGTTTGATGCTCCATATCTTAATCACATCTGGACTTACACAGCCTTCCTGCAGTTCCTCACAGCTGGAATCAGTCTGAGTCGTCCCTCCTCTGATGTGTTGTACTTCTCCAGGTTCAGCTCATCCAGAACCTCCTCTGACATCTGCAGCAGGTAGGCCAGAGCAGAACAGTGGATCTCTGACAGTTCCTCTGATTTCTTCTCTGACTTCAGGAACTGTTGGATCTCCTGATGGACTGAATCATCCTTCATCTCCACCAGACAGTGGAAGATGTTGATGCTTCTGTCTGGAGAGACTTTATCACTCTTCATCTCCTTCAGGTTGTTGATGACCGTCTGGATGGTTTTTCGATGGTTGTATGTCTGGTTCAACAGTCCTCTCAAGATTCTCTGATTGGACTCCAGAGAGAGACCATGAAGGAAGCGGACAAACAGGTCCAGGTGTCCATTTGGACTGTTGAGGGATTTCATCATGGCTCTAAGGAGAAAGTCTTCTACAGGTTGGATTGGATCATAAGATTTAAACAACCTTGAAAAGAGGGAAGTTTTCTTTGGCTCTGAGTCACTGACGAAAGACTCTATAACCTTCCTCTTCTTCTGGGTGTAACAGTGGAACATGTAGACTGCAGCCAGAAACTCCTGAATGCTCAGATGAACAAAGCAGTAGACTGATTTCTGGAAGATCACACTCTCTCTTCTGAAGATCTCTGTACAAACTCCTGAGTACACTGACACCTCTGAGACGTCCAGTCCACATCGCTCCAGGTCTCCTGGGTAGAAAACGATGTTTCCATTCTCCAGATGTTCAAACGCCAGCTGGCCCAACTTCAGCAGGACTTCTTTGTCAGCCTCAGTCAGTTCCTCTGGTCTTTGGTGTCCTTCATACTTCTGCTTCTTCCTCTTTGTCAGAACCATCAGGAAGTGTGAGTACAGGTCAGTCAGGGTCTTGGGCAGCTCTCCTCTCTGCTCTGTGGTCAACATGTCCTCCAGAACTGTAGCAGAGATCCAGCAGAAGACCGGGATCAGACACATGATGTGGAGGCTCCTGGAGGCCTTGATGTGGGAGATGATTCTGTTGGACAGATCTTCATCACTGACCCTCCTCCTGAAGTACTCCTCCTTCTGGGAGTCAGTGAAGCCTCGTACTTCTGTCATCCTGTCAACACACCCTGGAGGAATCTGATTGGCTGCTGCAGGTCTGGAGGTGATCCAGATGAGAGCTGAGGGAAGCAGGTTCCCCTGGATGAGGTTCCTCAGGAGCACGTTGACTGATGACACCTGTGTGACATCAGAGATGACCTGCTTGTTGTTGAAATCCAGTGAAAGTCTGCTTTCATCCAGGCCATCAAAGATGAACAGAAGTTTACAGACAGTCAGATCTTCTGCTCTGATCTTCTGTAATGTTGGATGGAAACCATGAAGCAGTGTGAGAAGACTGAACTGCTCATGTTTGATCAAGTTCAGCTCCCTGAATGAGAGCAGGAGCACCAGACTGATGTCTTGGTTCTCCAAACCCTCTGCCCAGTCTAGACTGAACTTCTGCACTGAGAAGGTTTTTCCAACACCAGCGACACCGTTTGTCAGAACCACTCTGATCTTCTCCTCTTGGTCACAGAAGGCTTTGAAGATGTGCTGGCACTTGATTGGAGTGTCATGGAGGCTCTTCTTGGATGTCATCTCCAGCTGTCTGACCTCATGTTGTGTGTTCACCTCCTCACTTTGTCCCTCAGTGATGTAGAGCTCAGTGTAGATGTTGTTCAGCAGGGTTCCTCTTCCTGCTTCATTAGTTCCTTCAGTCACACGTTCACATCTTCTCTTCACACTGATCTTATGTTCTTCTAAAACCTGCTGCAGTTCACTGACTAAAACCAGAGAGAAGAAAGAAAACACATTATTCCCATCTCTTCTAAAGTCATCAACACAGCTACAAATTCATGACGTCACATGTTGAATTTTCCAGTCAACAATTTTACTTTGTCCAGTCTTCATTTCAGCATCTCTCTGCAGTCTGTCAGAGTGTTCACAAGAGGACTCTCCTGGTGGAGCACACTGGTCCCAGTATGGGGACATGGACTCCTTCCTGTCACTGGGAAACATTTGGTATTGATTTAGAGGTCATTCTTCTGAAAATGACATGATCATGACTGAGTTTTAGAGAATATTCTTCTGTCTGAATTCATCTTTCAGTCTAAAGAACATGATCCTTTTTCCTCTTTTCAATCAGCATTATCCACATATGACTGTATCTGATCTATATTCAGGCTCTGGGTTTCTGGAGAGAACTGAGACACAACTACCATTGGAACACATGCTGTTGAATAAAGTTCAGTACAACTGAGATGAAGAATCATTTAAGATTTAACATGAAATGTTGAACATGAAGGTCCAGCAAGGAGAACTTGTAGAATCCAGATGTGATCAATCTAAAATGAGGTGACCACTGTGGACATCAGCTTGTAATAAACCTGTAGTTTAAGAGTTGAATAAAACATCTCCAGATGGAAACTCCCACCCTGCTGATGCTCATGTGACTAACAGTTGTCATCTAGAAACACTAAATCACTCTCTTACCCTGGCTTTGAAGGTCCAGCTTCAGCTCTGAAGAGTATAGGTTCAAGTTTGGACATGTCACTCCTCATGGACACACAGCTGGACACTGGAGACTCTGCTCTGTCCTCCTCTTCCATTCTGCTGAGATGTGTTCAAATCTCATTAAATCTTCCACATTTCTGAAACAACAGTCTTCAAACGTTCTTGACACCAGGTTGATGAAAGATTTCTTTTCTATAGAATCCTTCTTTCCACTCACCTTGAGTCAGTCCTCAGTCTTCCTGCTGAATCTGAACTGAATACTTTCTCTTTTAGTCTGAAGATGCTCCAGTTAATCAGCAACTTTATGGAACCATTAACTACTATAAAATAATACTGGGACAGTTCAATGTTCAAAGTTCTTTTGTTTTGCTGTCATAAACTTGTCTGCACATGAAAAGGCAAATAGTTCGTTGGGACCAGCAGCATTCAGCAAGAAACAACGTGACTAAATAGTGTATAAAAACTGTGTGACAATAATAAAACCAAACACTACACAAGTACAGTGTGCATGTGCAGCCATGAAGTCTAGAAAAAGAAAAGTCCTGATGAGAGACTTGTTCAGAAGTCAGAGTTTCTCAGAGGAATGTGTTCCAGCCATCCTTCAACAGCTCCACTGGCTCCAATAAAGCAGCAGATCCACTTCAAGATCCTCTCATCAATTACAAAAAGTCTCTATAACCTTGGAAAACATCTGAGTGTTGTTGAAAGTGCCCATGAATCAAGTTATTATTGTGCTTGTTTTCATCTATTATTTGTGTGTTCAAAGGCAGCAACTGTTTCCAAACCTCCTCCTTTTCTTATTTTTCTTCTTCTTTAAGAAAGTGGACGTTTGTCTCTCACATCCAGGTTGTTCCCAACTGTCCCTGGATCAGGTGGTTTTTCTGACAGGTCAGGCCCAACATTCAAAATTAAAATATTTCACTTATTCACCACATCACTCTCCTTCCAATTCCATTTCCTTTATCAAGAATGTATTCAGGACAGTCCCTCTGCTTCCAGACACTTCTTATAAAGTGGTTTAATGTATCCCTCATTCCTTTCATCCTGATTTTGTTATCATCTAATCTTCTGCTGAAGTCATCTTTCTTGCTTATTCTCATGTGTTCACTTGTTTTGATCGTATCTATTTTCAGCCTCTTTGCCTCTCAGGCTCATGAACTATCTCAATAAAGTAACCTTTTTTCAGGTCTTGATTTGGACCTCTTTTGTTCTGGACTTGGCTCCTCTGCCCCTCCCTTGTTTTTCCTGTTCATATCCTTCTTTTATATCCTTCAAAGTCCATCCCTTTATCGTGGGTGCTCCAGCGTTCAGATACTGTGATCATGTTGAACGGCTGTGAAAAAGCCTGCAGATCTTCCTGAATGGAACTGAAGCTGGAATAGAGACTTCTGCTGTTCTGGTGGACAGTTGGGATCCTTTGGTCTGATATCATGCTGGGATTGTTCTTTGCTGTAGGAACAGCAGTTGTTATGAACACTACAGAAGATGATTACCTGGCTCTTTCTGCCACTTGATATCCTGTGAATGACACTCGGTGAATTCAAAAGTGTAAATTCAGATTCAGTTCAAGTCAGACTGAAGAATAGTTGTTGAATAAATGATCACGAGTGTTCCAGAGACTTGAACGTGTCAGTGGGTTTAGAGTGACGCTGCTAGGGAGGTTCACATCATATTTATCAGATAGATTACAGTTTGTTGGTGTTTCCTCTTCATACGGGGGGCTAGTCGTAGACGTCAAAAGGTTCTAAACCCCTGGTGTCAAACATACGGCCCGCGGGCCAGAACCGGCCCACCTGAGGGTCCGATGTGGCCTGTGAGGATTACAAAAAGCTGCTTTACCACTACACAGTATCACCTCACAGGACGCCCATGTTGGTTTTCATTACACCATGGTACCTCTTGGATGTGGGCGGGACCTCCATCACACCGACGCTGTTAGCATGTAAACACAACTCGTTGTTGGTCTCTAATAAATGTTTGTTCTGTACTGTTGGCTCTTTCATCATCAGTCTGAACAGAAAAGACAGAAATCATGACACACTCTGAAACTCTGATCTGAAACTCTAAACTAGCAACACATCTGATACTACACACTCTCACACACACACACAGTACAACATCTTTTAGATGAAAGAAATCAAGAAAAACAAATATAACTGATGAATTAAAGGAACCTTTATAGCTGGAGCTTCTTTTTGTCTACACAACACAGATGTAATCTCAGCTGCTAACGGGTTTGTGCTGCGTTACTCTCTGAATACACATCTTCTAACTACACAAAACAACAAACCTGTCCTTGTTCCATTTGGGTCCTTGATTGTCAGTCATCGTCTTTGGTGTTTTGGCTTTTCTCAATATTGCGCTCCTGTCCTGGTTCCTCTGAGCGTCCATCAGAGACCTCCAGGTAAACCTCAGGTCTCACCGTGACACTCCCTCTGGATTCTTTCATCTGCCACACAGCTCAAAAACGTCGCTACATCCTTGGTTGTAGTCGTGAATATTTACTTTTGTTCACTTTGCTCAGAGTCTCCACCACAAGAAAACTTGAAGCTGGAAGCCTCCAGAGGAGTCCAACAGATGTGAGACACCTTCACAGCACCACTGAAGTCCACCGTGGACACGCTGCTGTTGTGATGCCAGCAGGGGCTGTTGCCACGGTGACCCTGAGAGCTGCCGATGCTCGTCCTCTGACTCCAGCTCAACATCACCATCCTCTGACAGCTCTGAGAACCACGAGAAAGGTCAGACATGCTGGTCAACAAATACAGAAATCTATGAAATTATTAATCACAACATCAAAAGAGTAAGAAAATCATTTCATAGAGTACAAACGATAAATCTCCCTCATAAAAAGAACTTTAAGGTGAGACACCACTAAAAACTCCTTTTGAAACATTTTGATGGACATTCTAAAGCAAAAATGAATGTAAACACAAATGTGTCGACACATTACACCACCACCACCAGCCTGAACCGTTGATACAAGGCAGGATGGATCCATGCTTTCATGTTGTTGACGCCAAATTCTGACCCTACCATCCGAATGTGGCAGCAGAAATCGAGACTCATCAGACCAGGCAACGTTTTTCCAATCTTCTATTGTCCAATTTCGATGAGCTTGTGCAGATTGTAGCCTCAGTTTCCTGTTCTTAGCTGAAAGGAGTGGCACCCGGTGTGGTCTTCTGCTGCTGTAGCCCACCTGCCTCAAAGTTTGGCGTACTGTGCGTTCAGAGATGCTCTTCTGCCTACCTTGGTTGTAACGGGTGGTTATTTGAGTCACTGTTGCCTTTCTATCAGCTCCAACCAGTCTGGCCATTCTCCCCTGACCTCTGGCATCAACAAGGCATTTCCGCCCACAGAACTGCCGCTCACTGGATATTTTTTCTTTTTCGGACCATTCTCTGTAAACCCTAGAGATGGTTGTGCGTGAAAATCCCAGTAGATCAGCAGTTTCTGAAATACTCAGACCAGCCCTTCTGGCACCAACAACCATGCCACGTTCAAAGTCACTCAAATCACCTCTCTTCCCCATACTGATGCTCGGGTTGAACTGCAGGGGATTGTCTTGACCATGTCTACATGCCTAAATGCACTGAGTTGTGCCCTGTGATTGGCTGATTAGAAATGAAGTGTTAACGAGCAGTTGGACAGGTGTACCTAATAAAGTGGCCGGTGAGTGTACACTGAATACTGTGATGACTGATGTTGATGAAAAGAGTTCAACAATCAGGTGAAGAAAGGAGAAGGGATGTAACCTTCTGACCTAAAAGCTTGTTACTGTCTCTGCTGTTGCATGTGTCTTGTTCTGCAGTAACTGAGGGCCTCTGCTCCTTCTTGTACACCATGAAGGCGTTCAAGGGCTTCTTGATGTTCAGGAGGTTGTCAGTTTCCCACTGGTGGTGAAGACATTTTCTTTTTCTAGCTCAGGGTTTGGGCCGTTTGTTGCAGCACATTCTGATTCTGAAGCTAAACAGAATCTTCTCCTCTTACAGGATGTGGATCAACAGCTGGGTAACCTCCAGCCCAGATGTTCACGACCTGCTGTTGAGCTGGTGTGAAACACATCTGTTGGGGTGGCTGGTACAGAGGAGGAGGAGGCAGATAGGGGCTCCAGGCGTCACCATCAGCCCCCAGCGGGCTGAAGGTCTGGAGTGATGGAGCAACAACAGGCTGAGGCTGAAAGCTTTGGACAGTCTGAAAGGAGGAGGAGGAAGGTGCAGGATAGGCTGCTTCTCCCAACTCTGCATGCTCATTGGCAACATAACAGCTTTGCTGAGCATCTGCTCTCACAGCCATTGTTGTCATCACTGCTAACGTTATAGATGTTCATTATAATAATCATGCAGGAAAATGCAATCCTCAACTTGCCACTTGACCGTATGTGTAATAGTTGTGAGTGTGGAGCTTCAGGTTCTCTCAGCAGTAGAACTGGTGTCTTCACCTCACTGAGCTCAGTGTGTCTCCTGAACACGGTCTGGCTCTCTAACATCGTGCTCAAAGGTGAGGTGCCTGATCCTGAACGCTACCTTGGCAGCTTCAGGTGTGAACGTACGGGGAGGGAACAGTTCATGATGAAGGTGTTGCATGTGCCCAGGTTGCGTTTGTAGCGTTCGGGTTCGCTGACACCTGCTGCGGTGACGCAAGAACCTCCGTCAGCGTGGATGGAGCAGGAGCCGTCGGTGGGTTTAGCTGTGGAAACAACCGGCAGTTGTTCAGTGAGCACTGTGAAAGCCTGCTCGCCTGGTGTCCTGGTGAGAAGGAGAGACTGTGTGGGCGGGGCTGTCCTCACACACTTGTGACAAAACGTGTTCGTTGAGGTCATTTTAATCTGACTTCACCAAAGTTCATGTGGCTGAGTTTTTAAATATCAGTGAAGACACTAAATTGTCCTCAGGTATGAATGTGAGAGTGAATGGTTGTTTGTCACATCCCTGCAACTGACTGGTGTCCAGTCCAGGGTGGTCCCCGCCTTCATCCAATGTCAGCTGGGATAGGGCTCCAGTCCCCCACGACCCTCTGTGGAGGACTAAGCAGGAGAAAATGATAGATGGATGCTGCGTAGCTTCACCACGGCCCTCAGTCCCTGGTCATAGCTACTGATGACAAGGAGGGGGCTGTGGATCAGGGACCACATGCTGGGGGGAGGGACACCTGGAGGAAGAGCAACACCACACCCCAGTGTCAGGTAGTAGACTCCTCTACCACCCGACACATCCAGTAATTTACTGTCTTCATCTGGGGTCATCGTGGTCTCTATGGGGGTCATATGGGGTCCCCCTCCTCCACTGGGATGACACCCTCCACCATCTCTGTGCCAATGATGTCCCTGATGATACAGTCCAGCACGCGAGGTCAGGGGTTGCTGGTCCCCCACCAGTGACACCCAAACTCTGGCGGTGGGCCATGAGCCACTCCTTTGTCTCTCTCTGTAACAGTGGTGGTGTTAACATGATTGCAGTGGGGAACACACGAGTATGATACATGACAGAATAAAGCCACCTTCATGTCAGCCCACGTCTTCCTGACTTCCTCCACCGTCCTCTTCATTGGACCAACTGTGTTCATGGATTGTGTTGTGTCCATCCATTGTGTGTCTTTCACCTTGTTGGTGAGGCCTGGGCTGTGACTGGTTAGATCAGAGTAATTCAAGAGGAGCAGTTGTTTGGTTCAACATTGTGTTCATCTATCGTTCCTAAATTAATCACAGGATTGAGGGAACACCTGTGAGCAATCATCCAGAACTGATGCAGAAACCTGCCAAAGAGAACTGTTTTCCTCACCTGGACCTCACCAACAAGTGTGTTCATCATGGGTTCAGAGGAGTTCCTCGTTTTCCCTCATTGTCTCTCCACACTTTGGCTGAGGGCGTCACCACTGTGATCTTAAGATGAGAACAATGAGATTGTGGCAAAGAGTGAGTGGAGTGAAGCTGCCTGTCCACTGGCTTGATTGGAGATGGTGAGCAGGTGATAGCAGCAGGTGGAAGCAGTGAGCTGATGAGGGTGTGACTGAGCAGCAGAGGGGCAGAGCAGGGGCCTCGTTCATCAGGGGACGTACACAGTTGGTCCAACCTTTTTCTACCATTTAGTGCACCCACACGTTTCTCTACCAAAGTTGTGATGTGTCAAAGCAACATGTGCTTCAGAGAGCCAAATGAAACTTGAACGCTTCATGTTTTGTTCACCAATCATGGCTGAAGGTGAGGGCGATGACGTACCTGGTTGGTGCACGAGACGAAGCAGCTGGTTGGCGGTAGCCAATGACGGTGGGAGCTGCCGTCACGTGCGCCTTTACGACCCAGCGCGAGCTTCAAATTTGAGTGTGACGTTTCCGTGACGACAGCAGTACACCACTGGTAAGTCATCGCTCCCCCTCTCTTAAAGCAGGTTTAACTTATCCTGCTTTTGGGTTTAATCCACCGTTTACACTTCGGGCCTGCTTAGCACCGGTTACGCAGACATGTTAGCTTGTTGTCGGGTCTCTGCGCGGTGTTTTAGCGTCCGTAGCAACCGAGCTCGACGGTGCATTCTGGGTAATGTAGTTAACTTTGTTTGCGCCGTAAAAGAGGAAAGTTTACAGAATTTGCTGCATTTAGTTAATTTTAATTTCACTCATGGTATAGCGCTTTAGTTAAGCGAGAAAAATAGATTGGTAGTTTATTATGTTTTGCCTTCTTTTATATGAACCTATTTGTGTTTAATGATTTGCTTTATATTATCCATAATATAATTTTGGGTGTGCTGTTTGTACTCTTCATCTATGTTATCTCTTCTATTTTTAGGTTGGATAAATTAAATTAATTAGGTTAAAGAAATTGTGGAGCCAAACCTTGTTTCAAAAAGAAATAAAACCCACAGAGTTATCCTACAGTCTACTGCTTCTTGATGCCCTTTTTGGTGGGAAAACCAAACAGTTAATAAGAAAAAAAAAGAATATACTGATATTCTATTTGAATCACCTCAGTCACAAAGATAAAAGGATCCCACCAAATATGTGTGGGGCCAAGTGGTTGATCTCAGACTGATGCTGGGGGACGTCCAGCAGACTGAGGAATTAACAGAAACCAGCACGTGCACGTGGCAAACACTCAGTGAAGAAATCCCACACCAAAGAAACAGCACAAAGACAAGGAGGGGCCACCAGCAGGTCAGCAGCAGCACCACCACTGGCCTCCAGCAACTAAAGAAGAAAGAGACATCCATCAATCAATCAAAACAAATGGAACTAAATGAAAGGCAACTTCAACTGTTGGCACATCATTGATAAGGGAAATGAACTCAACAGACCTCTGCCCCATTACACCTGAAAACACACACACACCCTGAAGTGGAGAGGGAACAGGTGACCCCAGGCAGCGTCCAGAATTGAGCCGTCACCACACTCATGTCAGCGGCTGAAGAGCATCACTCCCAAAGCTGAGTGAGAGGGAACTCACCATGCCAGAACCACAGGAGCACATCCAGAATGGTAGGGAGCCGCACACAAGCAGTCATCCTGTCAGGACAAACAATGTCCCACCTGGAAACAGTACGGAGGAGTGTGAGCAAGGAAGGAGCGCTGGGAGGACTGCTGCTTTTATGACAGCCCCCCCTTGTTCAGCACCAGCGCTGGCACTCATTATGCAGAGATGCTGCTACATTCATCAGGACATCAAAAGCACACACAACCTGAGATGGGACCACCAAGGACTTCTGACATGCTTGCAGCACGTAGAAACTGCAATCTTTCTGAGGGAGGGGGATCCAGCCCAGGGTTCTTGTGTGGCTGCAGACCTTCTAAAATATGGTCAGAGCCAATAAAGAGCAGGTCCAGTGGGGGCTCACATGTGCATTTGGAAGCTGAGTGATGGTGATCTTTAAAAAGTCACTAACATGAACATTGGTGAAGTCAGATTCAGACGACCTGATCCAACAAGTCCAAGATGAAAGACGTCCTGAGTTTGGCTTTGATTCAAAGCAGCATCCTCTATCCCAGCTGCCTCTCTCCTACTGGTATTGATGAAGTTCAACTCCAGCCAGCAGCCACAGAAAGAAGTAGAAAGTCCAAGCAGTGTTGAGCCCATAACCAAGGTGAGCTTCTCCACACAGCAGAGAGGCAGCTGGGGAGACGCTGTGAAGCCAGACTCTTGCTGCAGCCACACTTTGATGTTTGGACTGTACAAAGTTGTGTATGGGCTGTGGGCTCCTAGCCATTCCTGTCAGTGTGTTTGTAGCAGCAGAGACATGGACTTGTTTCTTTGTGCACTGTGCTGCTTCATTGAATGGAGCACCAGTGGTGGCCCAGTAGCAGGTGCAGTCTTTCACCAGTGAGCCTGCCCTGCTTCTTCCTCTGGGCTCCCGTCTGCGTCTCTTCTGGATGGCTGTTTGGGCTGCCACAGGTATGTGAGCACTGCTTCACCTGGCTGCTTGTTTGGGCTCAGTCCTGACACTCTGATGCTGTTATCTTGTGCTGCAGAGCGTCTGCTGTGCCCCAGGTGGGAGCATGTGGGTCCCGCTCTGCTCCACTCTAAGTCTTCTCTCTCTCTGCCTTATGCCGTATGCTAGGGGCTGCCTAATGCTCGCTGCTTGAGCTGAGATGCTGGGAGCTGCCTGGGTCTCTCTCTCTCTCCTTCCCTCCTCTGACAGGGGAAACCTGGCTGTAGGCCGTGCGTGGCGTCACCATCAGCTGACTGGGAACCCTGCTGCTTTGTCTCAGGGCCCCAACTGGCCGCTGCCAGAGCTGCTTTGAGGCTTTTCATTGAGCGTGGCTCTCCTGCTGCTTGAGCTTCTTCTGCTCATTTGCTGGAGCTTGTTGCTCCACCTGCTCCTCTGCCTGTGCTGTGCTGCTGCTTTGGACCAGTCATCCAGAGACCCCCTGAACATTTGATGTTGCTCCATTTCTATTTGGATGCTGTGGCTGATGGCTGGGGATTCTTTTCTTTTCTTTTTCTTTGATTGTTTGGACTCATGAGTAGATTTCTATTTCTGCTCTTTCTCCTGATGTTTGATTTAGTTCTATCAGCCCTTCCTGAATTCTATGATCTGCTTCATTTGTCATTTGTTTCATGATGATGTGTTGATGAGTTGGTATATTTGTAGTTTGGTTTTGTGTTTCCTCCCCTCATTGATCTTTTATATTCAGTTGTTGAGGGCTGGTGATGGTGCTGGTGGTCTGGGTGCTGGTTCTCCTCCCTTCCTTCTGTCATGTGTTCTCCTGGGATTTGAGGACAACTGTGTGTGAGTGTGTGTGTCTGAGTGCGTGTGTGTGTCTGAGTGAGTGTGTGTGTCTGAGTGTTTGTGTATGTGTGATGTGTGTGTGTGTCTGACTGAGTGTCTGAGTGTGTATGTGTGATGTGTGTGTGTCTGACTGAGTGTCTGAGTGAGTGTATATGCGTGTGTGTGTGTGTGATTACCTGTGGGGGAGGATGTGGGTAAAGAGGCAGCAGCAGAACTGGACTGGGGAGTCCACAGCAGATCTGTGCATCCTCATCAGGAAACACTGTGGTAACGTGTTCAAACAAACCCTCAACGTTGGCCCACATGAAGGTTTCAATGTCCCTCAAGTTCAGTCTTTGATTTGAGAAACACACTCAGAGTTTGTCCACATTCCTGATCACACAAGCACACCTTTGACTTCTATTTCCAGGCCTTGTTGGACCATGCTCATATTTGGAATCTGTGTGACAGGAGACATTTTGATTTCAAATATTTCAAGTTGATTTTATAAAATGGCACAAAGCCAAGAAAAGTGAATGTTTTGATCAGTTCCTTTTAGAGAAAAGCATTCTTTTCATGTCTTTTTCCAGACCCACACACACTAATATGCTCATTGTTGTCCCTCCATCAAGAGAGGAGACAGCAGGTTCAGACATGCTGAACTATAGATACTCATAGAAACAGCCGTTTGAACCCATGCATTGGATTTCCAGGGCTCACGTGTGCACACAATGTTTAAATGTCCATTTCCTGCTTGGGAGCGCTCCACACACCTCCCATCCGTGCTGGCTGCCAAAGTGTCCCGGTGGTGGTCCGTGGTTCCAGAGCAGCTGGTAGCCTGGCTCGCTGCTCCTCTAGCAGACCTCCTGGTGATCGTCCCACCTTGTCCAAACCATCCGACTCCTTCCCAGCGGATGGAGGCCGTGTCCAGCGATGACAGTGCCCAGCCGATCCGTCTTGAAACAGCGATATCAGCAATGATCCCCAATCGATCAGCTGCTCCGTGAACGGCCATCCCCACCAGTTCTTCACAGCAGTGTTCTGACTTAAACGGACGCTCTCTCACCAACAAACACACAAGTACTACTGGGTTTGGACAAACCTTTCTGGACACGTGTTCAGGTAATAAGCCAATCTCCACTCATGAGAGTTGTGTGATCCTTTGATGTTCACACACACACACACACACAGCTCTCCTTACAGCACAGGTGAACACACTGCATCAGACAGGTTCACAACACCATCCATAGACAGTCCATACACCAGGGTGTCAAACTCATTTCACATGGTGGGCCACATACGGCCTAGGGAGATGTCAAGTGGGCCGGACCATTACAATTATACCCTACTCTGCTATAAATAACCAAAATATCACGTCTTTGTTTTGGTGTAAAGAAGCACAAGAACATTCAGAAAAGATTGAAATTTAATGAACTATCCTTTTACAAAACATTTCATGAAACACCTCATATTTCCTGAGACAAATGTGTGATTTACTTTTATCATTCACACATATGCAACTGATCCCACTGATTGTACAAAGGCACAAAACTTGAATTGGTACTGGAAATTATAGTAATGCACTTTAAGATGAAATGAGACTTTTAAAGAAAGGAATTTTTAAAGCACTCACACATATGCATATCAAATCTAAATGTAATCCCTGCGTACACCTTACAAACTAAGGAGAGGGATATGAAATGTGTCATGAAGAAAGTGTTCACCTCTCCTGTACATCTGTAAACTTCATACATGAAACATACACACACATACAATACATAGTGAAAATGTATGTATGGCATACAGCATCCACACACACTCAGAAAACCATTTGCCTGCCTCCTCTACACACACCTGATGCTCACTCTTGTCTTACCTACATGCTTTCCCACACACATTATGGCCCACCTTGTGGTCAAGACAAAGATGACATCATGGCTCCAACACTGCAAATAGGACAGAGGCGTACAAGAAGCTGTCAAGGTCAGCGTTGTCAAAGTCCCAGGCCCTCTGAAACAAGACTACAAGGTCCACTAGTGCTGCTGAGGTGATAGAAGAAGACTGCAAGCTTCACCTGCTACAGCCCCATGCAACAGGATGGAAGTCCTTCTCTCTGGGAGGAGAGCGCATCAACATCAGCAGAAACCAAGGAGAGGGGCCATGAGAGCTGTCTGTGCTGCACTCAATGTGCCCATGGAGGTTGGGAAGGTTTGCATGTTTGGATGCTCTCACCCTGGAGAACACTTGAACTGTTCACAACACTTTCCTTCCTGACATCATGTGACTTGAAGAAAAGGAACATGGAGTCAGATGTGACGTGATGTTAGGCCAGGCCTATTCAACTAGATTGTTCAGGGGGCCACGTTATCAGAAGGCACCAAGCCTGGGGCCAGTCTTCTCCTTCCTCTCCTCCTCCCCTTCCTCTTCTTCTTGGTGGGCTGGTGTGAGATGATTGGTGGACCAGAGGTGGCCTGTGGGCCACCAGTTGAACAGCCCTCTGTTAGTTCTTTATATTCAGGCCTTTCTATTCTCTGAGGGACAGAAGCAGTCGGTAAGAACCCTCCGGTCTTGAGTTCTTTGAGCTTTCATCAACATTTCTATGGCAGAATCTGCATCAGTGTATTCTTAATTACACTTACAATGAAGATGCTGTACTTTCTAAAGTACTTGTACTTGAATTCACTTCTTTATGTCTTATTTTCTAGTATATTTTCTTTCTCCTCTCAGACATCAGAAGGCGTGAGCGACCGACGGCGTGTTCGTCCACCTTCATCAGAGTGTCACTGGTGTTGGCGTGACGCGTCCTTCTCAGCTGGTGTTTCTGAAGGCGTGACCGACCTGTAAATTTGTGGGTGGCTCACGCCTTCTGCTGTCCGCCGGCCCCCTGCAGGACGCTGCTCCAGGTGTGGGAGAGCATGTACGCTTCCTCATCCCTGTTGATGCTTCTGGGGCCTGTGGGGATGCCGAGGTGGCCTCCACGTGAAGCTGAGAGGGTTCTTGCCGGACTGGACTTAGGAGGAGTGGGACGAGGAAGCACGCCACAACCAGGAGTTTCAGGGAACAAAAAAAACCTTTATTGCGTTCAGCCACCCACAATGACAAGACAATGGGGGAACCACCGTCTGCCCATCCTAGCCTCACCTCGTGGCCCCCTCCATTCAAAATGAGCGCCCTTAAATAGGGCTGCCGATAACCAAAGGGCCAACCCACTACCCCGGGTAACCAAAAACAACCAAGCATTCTTCCACAACAAAGAAAATACTACAAGGACAAACCAACACAACCAAAACCTCACACCCAATAACAACACAACAGTTCAATAAAACAGACAGTGAGTTATCCCCAATTCCACCTGAAGTGTCCCAATGAAACACCCCCTACCGCGAGCAATGGACTGGTCCACGTAGCCAGGTGCGGGATGAAGCCCCGCCCCTGCAGCCACGCGCGCTTCCGCTCAGGAGCAGCGGGGCCGAGCGGAACCTGAGGTGGACGCAGGTAAGGTGGACGTGAATATTGTGTCCGTGCTGGAAGGACAATAGCACACACGCCCAGTCAAAGTTCTCCTTGACACCCTGTGTGTGTGTGTGTGTGTGTGTGTCCGTGTGTCGGTGTGTGTGTGCGCGTGTACAGTGTCCTCCGCTTGCGCTGCCGCGCATGCGCGCTCCGCGACAGCGTCTTCGTGGGGAGACCGTGAGAAGGGGAGGGGGTGTTCGCTCACCTTCAACAGGCCTCAAATCACATGTGAGAAAAAGACAAACTATAGAAAATCTACTTTTACTGAAGCTACTTTTGAAGTAGAGACTGCTGAACTTGTGATTCAGTACTTTTGACTCTGCTACTTCACTTGTACTGAGTAATATTTGACAGAGGATGTGTCCTCTTACTCAATAGTGAAGTTGTGGACTCTGTCCACCTCTGACTGGGGGACACCAGCAACGTGGTGGATCCCCTTAAATGTTGTTTTTTGAAGTAAACACGAGCACGTCCGTGTTCCACAGCCGACACATGTATGTTACATGTATGTTATCTGCTGCGGTGACAGAATGAGAGGATGCATGTTGTCATTCAATCAGCTCTTCAGCACAGCGACCACCGAGCTGCTGAACGTCAGACTTTGTCCAGGTCATGATGTGTCCACACGGTGGCGCCATTGTTCCTCCATCATTCAGCAGAGCAGCAGGAACATTGAGGTTGGAGTCATGAGAGAGAGAATAGTTTTGGACCTGTGTGTCACATCAGGGCAAATGGTACAAATGAAAGAATATGTACAAAGAGTGTCAGCAACAACAGTCATGATAAAGATTTAAATCCAGACTCTACAGGCGAATGCAGAAAAAAGAACCAACAGATCAAATCAGGAAACGTTCAGAGTTGATTCTGGACATCAAAACATTTGTGTTTACATTCATTTTTGCTTTAGAACGTCCATCAAAATGTTTCAAAATGAGTTCTTAGCAGTGGTGTCTCACCTTAAAGTTCTTTTTATGAGGGAGATTTATTGTTTGTACTCTATGAAATGATTTTTTTACTCTTTTGATGTTGTGATTAATCATAATTTCATAGATTTCTGTATTTGCTGACCAGCATGTCTGACCTTTCTCGTGGTTCTCAGAGCTGTCAGAGGATGGTGATGTTGAGCTGGAGTCAGAGGACGAGCATTGGCAGCTCTCAGGGTTGCCGTGGCAACAGCCCCTGCTGGCATCACAACAGCAGCGTGTCCACGGTGGACTTCAGTGGTGCTGTGAAGGTGTCTCACATCTGTTGGACTCCTCTGGAGGCTTCCAGCTTCAAGTTTTCTTGTGGTGGAGACTCTGAGCAAAGTGAACAAAAGTAAATATTCACGACTACAACCAAGGATGTAGCGACGTTTTTGAGCTGTGTGGCAGATGAAAGAATCCAGAGGGAGTGTCACGGTGAGACCTGAGGTTTACCTGGAGGTCTCTGATGGACGCTCAGAGGAACCAGGACAGGAGCGCAATATTGAGAAAAGCCAAAACACCAAAGACGATGACTGACAATCAAGGACCCAAATGGAACAAGGACAGGTTTGTTGTTTTGTGTAGTTAGAAGATGTGTATTCAGAGAGTAACGCAGCACAAACCCGTTAGCAGCTGAGATTACATCTGTGTTGTGTAGACAAAAAGAAGCTCCAGCTATAAAGGTTCCTTTAATTCATCACAGTTATATTTGTTTTTCTTGATTTCTTTAATCTAAATGATGTTGTACTGTGTGTGTGAATGAGTGTGTGTAGTTTCAGATGTGTTGCTACAGTTTAGATTTTCACCGTGTAAAGAATTCAGATTTTGCCTCCAGGAATAAAGAATTTATTGTGTCATGATTTCTGTCTTTTCTGTTCAGACTGACGATGAAAGAGCCAACAGTACAGAACAAACATTTATTAGAGACCAACAACGAGTTGTGTTTACATGCTAACAGCGTTGGTGTGATGGAGGCCCCGCCCACGTCCAAGAGGTACCATGGTGTAATGAAAACCAACATGGGCGTCCTGTGAGGTGATACTGTGTAGTGGTAAAGCAGCTTTTTGTAATCCTCACAGGCCACATCGGACCCTCAGGTGGGCCGGTTCTGGCCCGCGGGCCGTATGTTTGACACCAGGGGTTTAGAACCTTTTGACGTCTACGACTAGCCCCCCCCATATGAAGAGGAAACACCAACAAACGGTAATCTATCTGATAAATATGATGTGAACCTGCCGAGCAGCGTCACTCTAAACCCACTGACACGTTCAAGTCTCAGGAACACTCGTGATCATTTATTCAACAACTATTCTTCAGTCTGACTTGAACTGAACCTGAATTTACACTTTTGAATTCATCGAGTGTCATTCACAGGATATCAAGTGGCAGAAAGAGCCAGATAATCATCTTCTGTAGTGTTCATAACAACTGCTGTTCCTACAGCAAAGAACAATCCCAGCATGATATCAGACCAAAGGATCCCAACTGTCCACCAGAACAGCAGAAGTCTCTATTCCAGCTTCAGTTCCATTCAGGAAGATCTGCAGGCTTTTTCACAGCCGTTCAACATGATCACAGTATCTGAACGCTGGAGCACCCACGATAAAGGGATGGACTTTGAAGGATATAAAAGAAGGATATGAACAGGAAAAACAAGGGAGGGGCAGAGGAGCCAAGTCCAGAACAAAAGAGGTCCAAATCAAGCCCTGAAAAAAGGTTACTTTATTGAGATAGTTCATGAGCCTGAGAGGCAAAGAGGCTGAAAATAGATACGATCAAAACAAGTGAACACATGAGAATAAGCAAGAAAGATGACTTCAGCAGAAGATTAGATGATAACAAAATCAGGATGAAAGGAATGAGGGATGCATTAAACCACTTTATAAGAAGTGTCTGGAAGCAGAGGGACTGTCCTGAATACATTCTTGATAAAGGAAATGGAATTGGAGGGAGAGTGATGTGGTGAATAAGTGAAATATTTTAATTTTGAATGTTGGGCCTGACCTGTCAGAAAAACCACCTGATCCAGGGACAGTTGGGAACAACCTGGATGTGAGAGACAAACATCCACTTTTTTAAAGAAGACAAAAAATAAGAAAATGAGGTTTGGAAACAGTTGCACAAATAATAGATGAAAACAAGCACAATAATAACTTTATTCATGGGCACTTTCAACAACACTCAGATGTTTCCCAAGGTTATAGAGACTTTTTGTAATTGATGAGAGGATCTTGAAGTGGATCTGCTGCTTTATTGGAGCCAGTGGAGCTGTTGAAGGATGGCTGGAACACATTCCTCTGAGAAACTCTGACTTCTGAACAAGTCTCTCATCAGGACTTTTCTTTTTCTAGACTTCCTGGCTGCACACACACACACACACACCTACACACACCTACACACACAGTCACTGATTCGTTGTAAATGAATCCTCTCATATTTAATGGGTCTAGCTGAGGTGACCCAGGCAGAACAAACATGAACAACAACGTCCAGATGAGCACGGACTCACTGCTGCACAAATAAGCTGCTGCTTTTAAAACCTTCTAAGAGCCTCTGACTTTATATTTCTGTACTTGTGTAGTGTTTGGTTTTATTATTGTCACACAGTTTTTATACACTATTTAGTCACGTTGTTTCTTGTTGAATGCTGCTGGTCCCAATGAACTATTTTCCTTTTCATGTGCAGACAAGTTTATGACAGCAAAACAAAAGAACTTTGAACATTGAACTGTCCCAGTATGATTTTATAGTAGTTAATGGTTCCATAAAGCTGATGATTAACTGGAGCATCTTCAGACTAAAGAGAAAGTATTCAGCTCAGATTCAGCAGGAAGACTGAGGACTGACTCAAGGTGAGTGGAAAGAAGGATTCTATAGAAAAGAAATCTTTCATCAACCTGGTGTCAAGAACGTTTGAAGACAGTGTTGTATCAGAAATGTGGCAGATTTAATTAGATTTGAACACATCTCAGCAGAATGGAGGAGGACAGTGCAGTGTCTCCAGTGTCCAGCTGTGTGTCCATGAAGAGTGACCGGTCCAAACATGAACCTATATACTTCAGAGCTGAAGCTGGACCTTCAAAGCCAGGGTAAGAGAGTGATTTAGTGTTTCTAGATGACAACTGTTAGTCACATGAGCATCAGCAGGGTGGGAGTTTCCATCTGGAGATGTTTTATTCAACTCTTCAAGTCATTTGATCTCTTTCACATCAGTCTAAAAACCATGAACCTGATGACAAACATGTACGACACACTTTCTAATGATCAGTGACAGCGTCAGTGATGAGCTACGTTTTATCGGGCTGTTGTCTGGGAATATTCGTCACAAGAGGAAACAAGAAATGAGCTCTTATTTTGTTTGTTTTTGTCAAAGAGCTGAAATCATAAATTCCCCCAGCGTTGGCCAGTTGCTCCCACACAATAAAAGCATACATTGAAGTATGTGGAAAATAGAAATGAATATAAGAATGTAAAGAATGATCATTAAAATGTGAACAGAGGTCCTGATGATTGATTTACTGTATAAATTGATGTAAACCTAGATCCATGTAGAAATCCCTGGGATGTTTAATGAGGGACTATTGATGACAACGTTCAGGCACAGCGACACCTGCTGGTCACGTTAATCTCCACTTTCAGAGCGCTTCTTCTTGAGAAATCTTTCTCTCGCTCAATAGAGACTTTGGTAAGAAAACCTGCTTTAATTTACTAAATATACATGGTTCATTACAGTCTATGACAGGTAAATCATGAAGGAAATTCAGTCTGTTCAGGGCCTGCCTGGAGCTAGACCTTTATTTTGAAGGGCACTGCACAGAGGGCTCCAAAGTCTAAATATGTAGTGGATTTCTGCTCTTTGACCAAAAACCAACCTTCCTTCTTTGTCGTTTTTCCTTCTTTGTCGTTTTTTGAACAAAACTAAAAACCATTCCGTTTCTTGTTTCTCTTGTGTCAATGATTCCCCCAAACCAATAAAAGGTACCTGGGCCGTCAGTCAAGCTCATCCAACAGAATTGATGAAAAAACCCTTTGAATCAACAGATGAACACAGAGCTGTTCAACAGTAACAGATCAGAAGAGGACAGACAGATAAAGATTTAAAGCTCCTTAAAGCTGAAGAAGATACAGGAAGTTCCAATAGTTTGATGAGAGTTGTAGCGCCCTCTACCGGACAAGGTTTGAACTGCATGTGGATCAGCTTTGATCTGAGTTTAGTCACACAAAGCTGGAGCCTCATTTATCTTTGTGGACACACCCTTTTACACCCTTTTTACACCCTTTCCCCCCATTTTGTGTGAACACACTTTTCTTTTTTCACTTTTCTTGTTCACTTCTGAAGAGTAGTTACATTCTTATGATGAGCCAATAAAAACCAAATGTGAGTGTAGAGAAAGTCCTCTCACAGGCCGCTGGACTGAAAGAGCATCAGAAGGAACTTGTAGGCCAGTCTGATGGCATGATGAGCATCAGTCAGTCAGAATTCATCACTTTAATGTGGTTTTCTTCAGCTGTTAAAAGGCTCAATACAGGAATGTAGAAACACAACAGGGACACAGGAGCTAAAGCCTCTATATTAAATCTTCTCTTTTGAACCTTGAACACAGACTCTCTCCTGAAATAGAGAAATGTGTGCATTCTTCTGCTCAGTCACAGTGATGTTCTTTTGACTTGATAAAGCACATTCATGATGTATGCAGGTATGCTGTCCCATTGCTGATAGGCCATCCTGACAGGCCCATGGAGGCACTGCTTACTAACCTGCTGTGGACATGCTGCTCGCTCCCCTCGTCCACGCTGACCTTAGCCCCTCCACCACGGAAAACCTCTGGCTCTTTAGCACATCTGGCTGCATCCTGGCCTGCAACTAGTTTCTTTTTCACCCTTAGTTTTCAGGCTCCTCCCGTCTCTTTGTCCGGCTTCTTTCTTTTGGACATTCTAACCTGTTTCTTGAATCAAGTTATTTCTGATTTGTCAGCGTATTCACTACTTTATATTTGTGTTTCTGCTCAAGCCCTAAAAGAGTATAAGTGGAGATTTTATTTTGGAGGAGTGGAGCGGAAGTTGTTTGTGTAATGCCCTTAAGACCAGAAGAAGAGTTCCAAACCAACAATTCACTTTTGCAGACAACCAACCCTCCGTGTTTTATTTCATGATCCATCAGTATTCAGACTTATAACGCTCCGTTACAGCATGTTTGCACATTTACCCCGCTCCTCTTTTTGAATTCATTAAAAAACAACAACAAAAACAGGAAAACAACAGTTTAATAAGTGACTGATCAACTGAACCAATTACATCAGGATCAGCTCAAAGTGAGAGGAGCCCTCAGATCCCCCTGAATAATCCAGATATGAGATGATCCAGTCTGACGTTCCACTCTGGGGCAGACTGCTGCGGCCAACCGCGGCTGTTTGAGGCTTCAAAAAGAAAAGAGCCAGCCAGACCCAAACCCAGCCGTCCATGCCAAAGCACCTGACTACCATCAATTTAGACATCAAGGAACCATGTTCACCATGTGAAGCACAAGATGTCAACTTGAACATTTCCTGAGGTCACGTGTTCATTCAGTTTGTTTTATCTCCAGAAAACTGAAGCTGACAGAGTCTCCAGTGTCCAGCTGTGTGTCCATGAAGAGTGACATGTCCAAAGAAAGACCTCCAGACTTCAGAGCTGAAACTGGACCTTCAAAGCCAAAGTAAGAAAACTGATTTAGTGTTTCTAGATGACAACTGTTAGTCACATGAGCATCAGCAGGGTGGGAGTTTCCATCTGGAGATGTTTTATTCACCTCTTAAACTACAGGTTTATTACAAGCTGATGTCCACAGTGGTCACCTCATTTTAGATTGATCACATCTGGATTCTACAAGTTCTCCTTGCTGGACCTTCATGTTCAACATTTCATGTTAAATCTTAAATGATTCTTCATCTCAGTTGTACTGAACTTTATTTAACAGCATGTGTTCCAATGGTAGTTGTGTCTCAGTTCTCTCCAGAAACCCAGAGCCTGAATATAGATCAGATACAGTCATATGTGGATAATGCTGATTGAAAAGAGGAAAAAGGATCATGTTCTTTAGACTGAAAGATGAATTCAGACAGAAGAATATTCTCTTAAACTCAGTCATGATCATGTCATTTTCAGAAGAATGACCTCTAAATCCATCCCAAATGTTTCCCAGTGACAGGAAGGAGTCCATGTCCTCATACTGGGACCAGTGTGCTCCACCAGGAGAGTCCTCTTGTGAACACTCTGACAGACTGCAGAGAGATGCTGAAATGAAGACTGGACAAAGTAAAATTGTTGACTGGAAAATTCAACATGTGACGTCATGAATTTGTAGCTGTGTTGATGACTTTAGAAGAGATGGGAATAATGTGTTTTCTTTCTTCTCTCTGGTTTTAGTCAGTGAACTGCAGCAGGTTTTAGAAGAACATAAGATCAGTGTGAAGAGAAGATGTGAACGTGTGACTGAAGGAACTAATGAAGCAGGAAGAGGAACCCTGCTGAACAACATCTACACTGAGCTCTACATCACTGAGGGACAAAGTGAGGAGGTGAACACACAACATGAGGTCAGACAGCTGGAGATGACCTCCAAGAAGAGCCTCCATGACACTCCAATCAAGTGCCAGCACATCTTCAAAGCCTTCTGTGACCAACAGGAGAAGATCAGAGTGGTTCTGACAAACGGTGTCGCTGGTGTTGGAAAAACCTTCTCAGTGCAGAAGTTCAGTCTGGACTGGGCAGAGGGTTTGGAGAACCAAGACATCAGTCTGGTGCTCCTGCTCTCATTCAGGGAGCTGAACTTGATCAAACATGAGCAGTTCAGTCTTCTCACACTGCTTCATGGTTTCCATCCAACATTACAGAAGATCAGAGCAGAAGATCTGACTGTCTGTAAACTTCTGTTCATCTTTGATGGCCTGGATGAAAGCAGACTTTCACTGGATTTCAACAACAAGCAGGTAATCTCTGATGTCACACAGGTGTCATCAGTCAACGTGCTCCTGAGGAACCTCATCCAGGGGAACCTGCTTCCCTCAGCTCTCATCTGGATCACCTCCAGACCTGCAGCAGCCAATCAGATTCCTCCAGGGTGTGTTGACAGGATGACAGAAGTACGAGGCTTCACTGACTCCCAGAAGGAGGAGTACTTCAGGAGGAGGTTCAGTGATGAAGATCTGTCCAACAGAATCATCTCCCACATCAAGGCCTCCAGGAGCCTCCATATCATGTGTCTGATCCCGGTCTTCTGCTGGATCTCTGCTACAGTTCTGGAGGACATGTTGACCACAGAGCAGAGAGGAGAGCTGCCCAAGACCCTGACTGACCTGTACTCACACTTCCTGATGGTTCAGACAAAGAGGAAGAAGCAGAAGTATGAAAGACACCAAAGACCAGAAAGACTGACTAAAGCTGACAAAGAAGTCCTGCTGAAGTTGGGCCAGCTGGCGTTTGAACATCTGGAGAATGGAAACATCGTTTTCTACCCAGGAGACCTGGAGCGATGTGGACTGGACGTCTCAGAGGTGTCAGTGTACTCAGGAGTTTGTACAGAGATCTTCAGAAGAGAGAGTGTGATCTTCCAGAAATCAGTCTACTGCTTTGTTCATCTGAGCATTCAGGAGTTTCTGGCTGCAGTCTACATGTTCCACTGTTACACCAAGAAGAAGACAGAGGTTATAGAGTCTTTCCTCACTGACTCAGAACTAAGATCATCTTCCTTGTTCTGTTCTGTAGACGTCTTTCTTGAGAGAGCCATGATGAAATCCCTCAACAGTCCAAATGGACACCTGGAAATGTTTGTCCGCTTCCTTCATGGTCTCTCTCTGGAGTCCAATCAGAGAATCTTGAGAGGACTGTTGAACCAGACAAACAACCATCCAGAAACCATGCAGACGGTCATCAACAACCTGAAGGAGATGAAGAGTGATGAAGTCTCTCCAGACAGAAGCATCAACATCTTCCACTGTCTGATGGAGATGAAGGATGATTCAGTCCATCAGGAGATCCAACAGTTCCTGAAGTCAGGGATGAAATCAGGGAAGAGACTGTCAGAGATCCACTGTTCTGCTCTGGCCTACCTGCTGCAGATGTCAGAGGAGGTTCTGGATGAGCTGGACCTGGACAAGTACAACACATCAGTGGAGGGACGACTCAGACTGATTCCAGCTGTGAGGAACTGCAGGAAGGCTGTGTAAGTCCAGATGTGATTAAGATATGGAGCATCAAACTTTACTATTCCACAGGTTGTATGAATCTAGTAATAAAGCCCCTGTAAAAGCATCATGAGCATGTTTACAGTTCTAACATGTGTATCAATGTTAGATGGATATAGTTCTATATCAGTGAAGAAAAGGATCTCCTCTAAATCTCTTTTAATGATGGAGCTCACATACAAACCAAGAGACAACGGTGACAGTGCCTCAGCATTGTGTCACAGCAGTGGTTGTCAGTACAATCATGTTTTTTGTACAGGCAGATGTATACGCGTATATATACATTCTATGATGTCCTTCAGCACTTTAACAGCAGCAGTTCTCCTGCTGTCCTGTTTGCTACAACCTGACTGGTGTTGACAGAGAAGACCAGATGATCCAAAAAACATGGAAGTTGTTCAGCCAGCAACTTTTCTAAAACTGTGGAGAGAACACAACGTAGAGATGGACCCATAGTTGTGAACTACGGAGGGATCAGCACCTTTCAGCAGGGAAGAACATCAGCACACTTCCATATTCTCAGAATCTCATTTTCAGAAAGAGTCAGATGAAAATATGATACAGAGGTTCTGCTATGAAGTCTGCAGCTGAGCTCAAAGAGAGAGGCTCCAGGTTGTCAGCTCCAGCAGATTTATTAGATCCAGTTGCTTTAAAGCCAGATGGACCTGGGCTCCTTCACAAGGAGTCAGATCAAATCCTGGAGCCACAGCATGAATAGGTGCTGCTTGAGGGCAAAGCCCCTGCACATTAGACTGATGTGGATGTGAGGACTCCAACAGAGGTCCTGAACAAACAAAGTCTTCATTCCAACAATTAAGAGGGGCTGATTTATCAGATAGAATTCCTGCATCAGGAAATTCTTCTGGTTTCATCCCCAAATGAAGGTTTGATTCCTTTCCTAAACTTATGAGGATGGTGGAAGTTCTGGGTAGTTTAATCAACATAAATTCATCTAGGCTTCATCTTTAAGGAGCCTGGACAGTTCAGGGGAGAACAAAGGATGCCTGAATTTTGGGAGTTTAGCTTATCTGACAGGAGCTATAACGCAATGATCACTCAGTTCATTGAGAAAATTACCAAGGTCTGAGTATTTATGAGGGGAATTAGTTCAGAATAAATCTAAAATGAAAGCTCCATTCAGATTGACTGCTGAAGAAAAGAGATGATTGAAGAGAGATACATTTTCTGGCTGACATATATTGCTATGCCAACACCTTTTCTGAGATGGTCACCCTGGAAACATCATGAGCTTTAACAGTAACGTCTTTGCCTAGACGATGTTGCATTTATGAAATGAAGAGCTGCTGCAGAGAACACCGGCACACCGGGTTATAAGGCGCATTAAGTGAACCAAAACAGTCAGAAAACTCACTTTATTTTGGGGTTTATATACCGTATTTTACAGACCGTTTTATAGGGAACAGTCTCAATTACGTGGTTTATTTCTGTAATTAACCAACATATTATCAGACGCATGCTGAAAAATACAGTAACAAAATGACAACGGAAGCAAAACAGTGAGTTTCATCAATTTAATTAAACAAAATATTCATACTCTTGTCACTTTACCGGGGCCATTTCAGGGGAGGTGATTAGCAGCACCTCCTTACCTACTTAATAGTTACCTACTATTCCTAGCATCGGTGTTGCGCAATCAACCGGGAGGAGCTTTTACCGTAGTGCACTTAGCAAAGGCGCACAGCAGATTGTGGAAGTCCACACACCGCGCACCGTATTAAAGGAAGCACCGTCGATTTTGAGAAAAGTTCAGCGTCTTAAGTGTGACTTATGATGGAAAATATGGTAACTAATATTGATCCATATATGAGGTGCATCAGATTATAAGGAGCCCTGTTGGTTTTTGAGAAAATGAAAGGCTTTTAGGTTCACTTATAGTGCGGGAAGTACGGTACTCATTATTTATTTTCCAAAGTCACAGGGAGCCACAACAGAAGGATGAAAGAGCCACACGTGGCTCCGGAGACACGGGTTGCTGACCTCTGGTTTAGTCCGTTGAATCCAGTGGAATGGCAGACATGGTTACATGTCACAAGAACTGTTTGTACCTGTGATCTGCTGCAGCTGAAGGATTCATAAAGATGTCAAACATCAGAAGGTGTGAGTGGAGGCCAGATGTGACGGCTGCCTCTTTCTTCAAAGCATCTTTAGAATTCAAGAGCTGAAAGCACATTCAGTCATTTGTGTGTGTAGTTTCTATCTTCCATATGATTGACAGTGATTCATCATGTGACGCCTGTTCTCTGGAGTCAGAGCGGCCACACCCAACACGTGTTGTGATCCTGTGAGTGGAAACACGGATTGGTCCACTGCAGTTGTCTCTCAGCAGCATTTAGATTCAGCTGCTGAACAAAGAGCAGGTCTGAAGCTGCTGCTGTCTCAGGTCCTCTGACAGGGCCCCCTCCTCCCCACAATTCCCAGCACCCCATGGTTCACATCAAACTGGGAGGAGATGATGTCACTCACCAAGGAAGTCAGGGGGATGAGTTCAGGTGTGTTCTTCCAGGACTGTGCTGGGGACACTTTCTGATTTCAAACAGCCAAACTACAAGAGTTGATTACAATGTAGAGATCAAGAGAACTTTGACAGGTCCAGGAGATCAGGCTGAATCATGTGGTGGATCAGAATTACTGTCCATGACTGAACAGTCAGTCAACAAACATGAGTGGCTGTTTCACAGTCAATAAAGACACATTTAGTGCCATGCAGTGATCTCCTCAGGTAAATGCTCACTGATATGAACAATGGTGATCTTCTGGGAGTGTCCTCTACAAGGTTTTTGATTCCATTCATGAAGGTCAAAGGTCACTGTGTTCACAGTTACTGGTGGGAAATTCATGTCAGAACTGTGTCTCTTTAGTTTGTAGTGTAAAGTTTGTGGTGTAAAGCTGCAGGTTTTGTTTTACTTTTGATGTAAAAGACAAATATATGTTTATATTTAAGTGTTGAATGATGTCAACACAATCATTTTCTTCGTCATCACAGATTTAATAACATCAGACTGTCAGAGACTCACTGTGAAGTCGTTGCCTCAGCTCTGAAGTCCAACCCCTCCCATCTGACACAACTGGACCTGAGCATCATCGACCTGCAGGGTTCAAGAGAGAAGCTGCTCTGTTCTGGACTGGAGAGTCCAAACTGTAAACTGGAGACTCTCAGGTCAGTTCCTGTATTTTCCTGTTTCATGATTGTTCATTAAGTATATATGATACATGTGTCCAGCCACAGAAAAACCAGGAACAAGTCTCCTGAGGGACATTTGGAGTTATTTCCAGATTGTGGAAGTGTAGTTTCTAATCTTTCCAATGATGTCTAACACATGGAAATGTGAACATGTTTGAAGAAGATAAGACCATTTCAATGTAGACACTCCTCAAACCAGTTTAGTGAGAAATCCAGCCTGAAAGTGTTTCACCTACCTGGGGAGCCAGGTAACAATGGTGCTCATTTAAAACCAGTTCCACCAGTCCAAACCCATACTGGTCCAGCTGTGAGTGACAACTGGTGTCTGTTAGCCCACAGAGAGAAACTATTGTAGTAGTTTAACAATGGTTGTCAATAGCAGGTCTACGGACCCCCATAGGTCTTTGAAGAGGTCCCAGGGTCCCCAGAGAAAAGACTGAATGTAGTTGATGTTGACGTAGCATTATTTTCTTGAAGCACTTCAGAGGACTGATCAGAATCACAAGTTACTTTATTGAGCACCAGAGGACACGACAAAAAGGACATGAATACAAATACAAACAAGAAAGGGAGTGCTTTAACACACACACACACACACACACAGACACACACACACACACACACACACACAGAGACACAGACAGAGACACAAACACACAGAAAGAGACACACACACACAGACAGAGACCCACAGACACACACAGACAGAGACACACACACACACAGAGACAGAGAGACACACACACACAGACAGAGAGACACACAGACACACACAGACACACACAGAGACACAGAGCCACACAGAGACACACAGAGACACATCTCAAACAGACTGTTCCTCTGCAGGTGCTCCAGTAACTGAGTCACCACGACCTTCTCAAGAATTTTAGAAATAAAAGGAAGGTTGGATATCAGCCTATAATTTGCTAATACTTCAGGATCCAGTGATGGTTTTTTAAGCAACGGCTTAATCACTGCCACCTTGTAGGACCGGGGTACATAACCTGTTACTAAGGAACCATTGATCTGGTCCAAGATAGGACTGCCTATCAATGGTAGAACATCCTTCAACAGGTGTGTTGGGATGGGATCTAAAAGACACGTGGTGGTCTTGGATTTCTGAATCAGCGACGATGCCTCAGAAAAATATATAGGGCTGAAGGAGTTTAAGGGCTTGTTGAAGACCCTGTCTCCCACAGTCAGCACATCTGGTGATGGTCCAGATGTTGGGTTGGCCTGGTTAGGTTGCTCTCTGATGGCTAGAACTTTATCAGTGAAGAAGCTCATGAAGTCTTCACCAGTAAGGGAAGAAGGGATACGTGGGTCTAAAACACTGTGACTCTTGGTTAGTTTGGCTACGGTGCTGAAAAGAAACCTGGGGTTATTCTTGTTTTCTTCAATTAAAGAAGAAAAATAAGCCGTTCTAGCCTTGCGAAGGGCCTTTTTGTAAACTAATAGACAGTCTTTCCAGGCTACATGATAGCTGTCTATTTTACAGGAATGCCACTTTCTTTCTAATCTTCACACTTTCTGCTTGGGGGTCCTGATATGTGAATTATACTAGGGGGCAGACCTCCTCTGATTTACTGTTTTCTTTTTCAGGGGGGCAACAGAATCAAGTGTGATTCTCAGTGAGGCTGCTGCACCTTCAGCAATAGAGTCAACCTCAGCAGGGCTAAGATTATAATGACTGATCCCTGGGGAAACACACGGTGGTCCTGGGATTAGCACAGGGATCACTTCCTTAAACTTAGCTACAGCATTATCTGAAAGACATCTGCTATAGTCAGACTTTGTTCTGAGCATAGAAGAATCCTTAATCATAAATGTGAAAGTGATCAAAGAATGATCTGACAGGAGTGGGTTCTGAGGAAACACTGACACATGTTCTACCTCAACACCATAAGTCAGAACTAGATCTAGGGTGTGGTAGATCTAGGGTGCGGTAGGTCTAGGGTGTGGTAGATCGAGGGTGTGGTAGATCTAGGGTGTGGTAGATCTAGGGTGTGGTAGATCTAGGGTGCGGTAGGTCTAGGGTGTGGTAGATCGAGGGTGTGGTAGATCTAGGGTGTGGTAGATCTAGGGTGTGGTAGATCTAGGGTGCGGTCGATCTAGGGTGTGGTAGATCTAGGGTGTGGTAGATCTAGGGTGCGGTCGATCTAGGGTGTGGTAGGTCTAGGGTGTGGTAGATCTAGGGTGTGGTAGGTCTAGGGTGTGGTAGCTCTAGGGTGCGGTAGATCTAGGGTGTGGTAGATCTAGGGTGTGGTAGATCTAGGGTGCGGTCGATCTAGGGTGTGGTAGGTCTAGGGTGTGGTAGGTCTAGGGTGTGGTAGATCTAGGGTGTGGTAGGTCTAGGGTGTGGTAGGTCTAGGGTGTGGTAGATCTAGGGTGTGGTAGGTCTAGGGTGTGGTAGGTCTAGGGTGTGGTAGGTCTAGGGCAGCAGTCGGCAACCCGCGGCTCCGGAGCCTCATGCGGCTCTTTCATCCTTATAATGCGGCTCTGATTGGCTTGGGAAAATAAATTACTAAAAATTTTTTTTTTGTATTTAATTGAAGTGTGTTTTATTTGTGTTAGTTTTTATATTATTTTAGTTCTAAATTTGAAGATTATTGTGATCTTGAAATATTAAAATATTAATTAAATTATTTGATATTATTTTTTCGTCGCTCAAAATAGACGTCACACTGCGGAAGCTGGTATACCCGCTGAAACGCCGTCTATTTTGAGCGACTTTCAACCCCGGCAAAGCCAATGGAGAAATGTAAGAAAAGAAAAATATCTCAAGAAAATAGAACATTCAATGATGCCTGGGCAGATTCATTTGCATTTACCTCGGGCGAGAGTGGCCTACCAGTATGCCTAATTTGTGGAGAAAAACTGGCTAACAATAAACATGCTGCGGTAAAGTAGTAGAAGTTTTTTTTTTCATTTTAGATGTGCGGCTCCCAGTGTTTTCTTTTCCGTGGAAACCGGGTTCAAATGGCTCTTTCGGTGTCAAAGGTTGCCGACCGCTGGTCTAGGGTGTGGTAGATCTAGCGTGTGGTAGATCTAGGGTGTGGTAGGTCTAGGGTGTGGTAGATCTAGGGTGTGGTAGATCTAGGGTGTGGTAGATCTAGGGTGTGGTAGATCTAGGGTGTGGTAGATCTAGGGTGTGGTAGATCTAGGGTGTGGTATATCTAGGGTGTGGTAAACTGTGGAACCGCGTCTCAAGCTCACCAAGTCTCTCCTCCAGAGCCATTAATAAACTGCACTTTCTGCACTTATCCCCTTCACTAAAGGAGGTAGAGGAGTAACTAAACATTTCACACGCTGAACAAGCAAAGATACCAGGTGAGACAGACAGTGAGGCCATGCTAATGCTAATAATGGGCGGAGCCCTGTGTTTGTTTGGAACTCACGTGACCGGAATGGGAGGGGACCAACAAGAATTCCCCAGACTGAACACCTTGCGAAGCTCGGTGGCCAATGTGATGAAGGTGGAGCAGGCCTCTGACTGGCGCTCCCACTGGGCCGTTCCCCAGAGCCGCGCCCGTCTGGTGAGGTGTGTGATGGCCTCCTCATGCTGCTGCAGGATCCCCTGGATCCGCTCCAGGTGCAGTGGAGGCGGGTTGTGCGCTGGCTTCATGTTTGTATGATTGTTGTGTCACCAACCAGACGAGAACCCACGAGCGACACCAGAGTTGGGTTTGACAGCGTTTTATTAGCAGGGTGGTCCAGGGACAGAAGGCAGTCAGGTTTACCGGGGAACAGGAGCAGGCAGGTCAGGGACAGGCAGGGTCGCTAACAGGCACACAGGAAAACGTTGGAATGTCATGAGGACACAGAGGACAATCTGGAAGAGGACAAATGTTTGGACGGGATTTAAATACACCACCTGATTGGCCTGATTGGACACAGGTGCGCAGTGAGGGGGCGGAGCTGAGGGCGGGGCTACCTGCTGCTGTGACAGAGACACAGACACACACAGAAAGACACACACACACAGAAAGACACACACACACACACAGAAAGACACACACAGAGACAGACACACAAAGAAACAGACACACACACAGAGACAGACACACAGAGAGAAAGACACACAAAGAAACAGACACACACACAGAGACAGACAAAAAGAGAGAGACAGACACACACAGAGAAAGACACACACACAGACAGACACACACACACAGACACACAAAGAGAGAAAGACACGAACAAAGACAAACACCCACAGAGAGACAGACACACAGACAGACACACACACATAGACACACACAGAGAGAAAGACACGAACAAAGACACACACACAGACAGACACACACAGAGACAGACACAGAAAGAGAGAAAGACACACACACAAACAGACACACACATTGAGACAGACAGACACACAGAGACAGACACACAAAGAGAGAAAGACACACACAGACACACAGAGACACACAAAGAAACAGACACACAGATGGACACACAGTGAGAAAGACACACACAGAGAGAAAGACACACACAGACAGACACACAGTGACACACAAAGAAACAGACACACACAGAGACAAAGACACACACAGACAGACACACAGTGACACACAAAGAAACAGACAGAGAGAGAGAGACAAACATTGAGAAGACACACACAGTGAGACAGACACACACACACATAGACAGAAACACAGAAACAGACACACACAGACACACAAATCTTCGTGCTGACACATCAAGTGCTGTCAAGGATGTTCTTTCAGTGTATTTTATGTAAATGAGAGAACAAGAGAATGAAAGAGTTGAATTCCATGTGAGACATCATCAGTCATGTACATGAGCCATGTCAAAGGCAGCCCCTTTAAAAAGTTACTGTTTTTGATGTTTTAATCACCTGATGTGTTATCAATGATGAAATGTTCTGATACATTGTGGAAAATATTTCGGATTTAGGTTTAGGATGTGAACATGTGTGATTGTAAATGAGGTCAATCAAATGTATTATTTCTTTGTCCAGATTGAGATGCTGCAGGTTATCAGGTAGAATCAGCCTGTGTGGATAGGCTGAGCTCCAAAAACATCAGGATAGAACATAAATCAACACAAGCTTAATGATGCTGTTGTTCTGTGATCAAGCAGAACACTGTGAGGGCCATGGGCTTGTGAGTAGGTGACAGTGTCACTATCAGCACCTTGGTGATACACACTGTTAGCTCCACTGTTGAAGGGACACACACCTGATAGAATCATATACAATAGAATCATATAGAACACTGACATGCTTCTGGATCATTTGTTCTCTACATGTTTTATGTGTGATTTCCACTTGATCCTTTCATCTATTGTGACACCATCTCATCTTTCATTTATTCTTCTTTAGATTGTACAGCTGCAGTTTATCAGAGATCAGCTGTGATTATCTGGCCTCAGCTCTGAAGTCCAACCCCTCCCATCTGACACAACTGGACCTGGGTGGGAACAAGCTGCAGGATTCAGGAGTGAAGCTGCTCTCTTCTGGACTGGAGAGTCCAAACTGTAAACTGCAGACTCTCAGGTCAGTTCCTGTATCTCTACAGTCTGTCTCATTCATTTAACACTAAAACCCTTTTTATTGTTTTTGTCTGAGCTCACACACAATCACTTATTTTCTTGTCTTTTTAAACAAAGTGTAGTTTTTTTCAAGCCTTTATTAAATCAACATGATTTCAGGCAGGTTTGTGTGTAAGTGTAAGCCAAAAACTGAACACATGTGATTATAATTCACATGTTTAACTATTTTAAATATAAACTATCAACAATCGTCAGCACATTAAAATAAATGGCTGCAGCCACTTCAGTCAATATCAGACAAGACACACACATAGACACACACAGAGACACACACAGAGACACACACAGAGACACACACAGAGACACACACATGGAGAAAAAGACACAGAGACACACACACAGACACACACAGACAGAGACAGACACAGAGAGACAGAGGCACACACAGAAGCAGACAGACAGACACACACAGAGAGAAAGGCAGAGAGAAACACACACACACAGACACAGACACACAGAGAGACACACAAAGAGACAGTCATACACATAGAAACAGACACATATAGACAGACACACACAGAGACAGACACACAGAGACAGGCACACACAGAGACAGACACACACATAGACAGACACACAGAGACAGACACACAGAGACAGACACACAGAGACAGACACACAGACAGACACACATAGACAGACACACACAGACAGACACACACAGACAGACACACACAGAGACAGACACACACAGACACACACAGAGACAGACACACACAGACAGACACACACTGTTGTGTTTTGTGGAATTCTCCTATTTCATCTTTAATTTTCCTTCATTATTTCTTGAATTCTTCTCTTTCATTTCTCTTTCATTATTTTCTCTCAGGGATAAAATGGTTTCATTGACTAAAAAGGCCCAGACTTACTTGGTAGGTAGGCTACTTTAATGAGTACTGTCACTTTAAGTAGTGTCTGTACTTTGTGTCCATGTGAACACTTGTGAATGGTTTCAAATGAAGTGGGAGATTTTCAGTTGTACTGGTTACCTGTCCACATTCTTACCTGGTGTCTGGCTGCTTGGTCAGTTTATTGGGTTTCTTACTTTTCTGCTGGCTTTGTCATGTGCTGTCATGTAGGCTACTGCTGTGCTGTTGGCTCTACTTGGTAAAGCTAATGATAAGTTCTGGATAAGTCTTGGCTTTGTTTGGTATACTTGTACAACTGTCATTGTCTCCATGCTCCTAAACTTAAATATTGATATTGTCATGTTGTTAATGGAGATGGATTTGGTGTTTGACTGTCTTTCTGAAGCTTTAAATGTTAGTTCAGTTTGCATTCTCCCTTGCTTTGGAATGTTTGATTGTTTGTCCAGCTTGTAGCAAGGATGTCTACTTCCTGGTTTGCTCAGTGGTTTGTGGGAGCTGTAGTCCAGCTGTATTTCCTTTGCAGAGACATCGGCTATTGGGACTGCTGCTGGGCTATATCAGATTTGCCTTTGAGACATACATAAATGCTTGGGATTTGCTACTTTGAATGTTATTAATGTGTTTCAAGATTTCATTTGCTGCTGATATTTGATGTTTGATATTTGAATATGATGCATAATATGTGTGAAGTATTTAAATGCATTTGTTCACTGACATCATGCTATTGAACTTTATGCCCTATCAGGATACAAAATGAATTAGTTGTGTTTTAAAACATCTGGTGTAATTCTGTTTAATATTGCAATGTGTATGTAAATGCTGGAAAGTTGTGCTTATAATGCACATGAGTGAAACCTTGCATTTCCTGATTTCAGGTTTATTACCTGCTCACAGCACTTGGGAAATAAAAAGAACAAAAAGTGGAAAAAAAATTGAGAGATTGAAAGACTAATATCCTTATAGAGTGGGACCTCTACTTACAAAATTAATTGGTTCCAGAAGTTGTTTCGTAACCTGAAAATTACGTAAGTTGAGACACGTTTTCCATGTAAATGCCCTAATCTGTTCAAGCCCCCCAAAAATTCAGACATAGTTTTTATATCAATCATAAAAATGCATCAAAACATGTAACAAATAATTGTTACAGTTAGATTATCACATAATAAATATATGAATTCAGTGCAAGGCTTCTCCAGGAACAAAATCAACTTTATTACAGGCTAATCTTACAATAGCCGTCACTACTAGCAATGAACGTTGTTTTAATACCGTGTTATCGTTGATGTATTACGGCCGTATTCTTTGGTGAGATCAACCAAACGCATCCCTTTTTCATGCTTTTCTATGATTTCTTTCTCCGTTTGTACGGACAAAAAAGCTCTCTTCTTCTTCTTTTCTTCTTTTTCACTTCTCTCCATCACTTTCCTGGGGTCCATAGTGAATAAAAGTTAAACGAAGACGACGCTGGGATACACACACCTCAGTGACGTGTGGTGAGGTTGATGTCTGGGGAGGCACTGACGTCATCAGTCAGATTCACAAACATCATATGAGCCCTCCAGAGCAGTGTGTTCACAAGTAGCACACAAAAAGCACCTTTCATTTCAAAATGTCATCACGGTCTCACCTTTACTTATAAATGAAGTCCATGTGCCGTTCCTTCTGAACCAACGCATCCATGACCTGCTTGTAGAAGTCTTCCTTTTGTGCCTTGAGTTTTAAAGTCTGTCTGTCTGATGGAGATCAGTGCCAGAGAGGACAGACGTCCTTGGTCAGTCCTGTCCCGACTGTAAGTTTTCAGTCTTTTCAGCTCTGAAAACGACCTCTCCACTGACGCTGTAGTAGCTGGAACCGTGAGCACGAGCATGAGCAACTTTGTCGCCTCGGGAACAGTTTCAATGAGATCCTTTTGGGCCACAAAACTGAGAAGCTGTCCAGGAGATTTCCATTCATTTCTCACTGTTTGTGAACTATATAGTCCAACGAGATCCGCCTTCAATTTCACAAAGTCAAAAAATGAGTCATATTTTGACAGGCTCTGCAGTTTGGTGTCATCAAAGCACAATGACATTTCCCTGAATCTTGTGCAGTCCACCAAACCAAGGAAAGCCAGCTGGCCAAAATGATCCAACCTAGCCTTCATTTGACAGCTAATGTTGTCCAGAATATTACAGAACACTAGTTTTCTGTCACTTTTAATCTCCTCTCTGGCTCCACTCTCTGTCAGGCCAAATTCGCTACATCTATTCTCAAATTTGACATAGAAACTGTCAAACTCATTTGTCATGCGCTCCAGAGATGCAACAGTGTCGTGAATGCGTGTAAGACAAATTTCAATGTCCATCACTTTGTTTTGCAGCACTCTAAAAAGTGCATCAGTTTCATTCAAATGTCCTCATATGCCATCAGGAGAAAACAAGTTGATGCTTTTGACAACCACCGTTCGTATGCCATCATCAGGGTGTCATTATCCCACCTGTCTGGATTTTCTAAAATGATCTCAAATAAAGCGCGCAGGTCAATGTGGTGCATACTTATTGTCTGCACCAGCCTCCATTTGGAGCTCCATCTTGTAGGCGCTGCTCGTGGTAAACGGCGCTTGACAACATCATCCAGCAAGTGAGTGCGCTTTGTGGATTTGCTGAAAAATGATGCTAGTCCCTCAGCTGCTTTGAAAAACACGTGACACATGGGCATGCACTTGGCTGAATGCAATAGCACCAAATTCAGCTTGTGTGCAAAACAGTGTGTAAACATGGCTTCAGGTAGTTTCTCTTTCATTTTAGCTTCACTCCATTAAGCTCTGAGGCCATTACAGCTGCTCCATCATAGGTCTGAGCTACAAGCTTTTCAACACAGTCATACTTCTCCAACACTCCCAGGACACACTCAGCAATGGCAGGAGCGCGTCTGTCCTCACTCACATCATCAAAGCCCAAAAAGGCCTCCTTCACCTCACAATCTGCTTCAGCTTTAGCCACATAGCGCAATATAACAGACATGTGAGCTTGGTTTGTGACATCTGTGGTCTCGTCCACTTGGACAGCAACAAACGGGGCTGCAAAGATCTCATTCTGAATGTCATTTCTGATGACGTCCGCGACTGCTTCCATGAAATCGTTCTGTATTCTATTTGACAAACCAGAAAATCCAGTGGATGTGTCCAAATGTCTAGCTAGCCTGTCATCTTTCTCAGCAAAAGCATGTAACAGCTCAACATCGTTGCCACGATTGGCAGAGCCTGGACTTTCATCATTTCCACAAAATGCTAGCTGCTGTTTGGCGAGGAAGCAGGTGACATTAATGAGATCTTTTCAAATCTCTGGGTTCTCCCTAACCTTAGCATTGTGGATGCTGATGTTGAGTCTTTGTGTTCATCCAAAGCCAAGTCAATCCGGGATGTCCCAAATGTTTTCAGTGCCATCTGGCTTTGAATGTGAGTGGTGGACTGCTCATGTCTGCTGATGCCCCGCTGTAAATTCTTAAGGTGGCAATATCCTGACTGAGTCCAGACACTATCACGGCTGGGTGAGAAACGTAGGCAGGAAAAACAGAAAAGGCGCTTTCTTAGTGGACATCCACACAGCCAGTCATTTCTCAAGTACCAGTCTGTTTTAAAGGAGCGCTTTTTCCCATCCGTGCTCTGAAGTAAATCTCTCAGCTCTGGCGTCGGTCTTCCTTGAGCTATTATATTCTGCTTTGAGCAGAATTCCAAAGTTGAACATTTTTTTAGTTTCTGAATATAATCCTCCATCATATTATGATCTTAATATTATATATTATGTTGAATAAAAATGTTGTGATTTTTGTTTTGGTTTTTAATCAAACAATCAAAGAAGCAAGAATTGAAGACTAAAGTGCACCGCTACATCCGGAGGCACAATCAAACCGGGCCTCCGGATGGAGCGGGGCAGCGCTGTGTTGCGCAATATTTGCGCTGTGTTGCGCAATATTTGCGCTGTGTCCGCTGCCTCGTCTCTTCTCAGTATTTTAATCGTAAACGTGAAAATTAAAAGATAATATAAAAACGGCGAAATTAAGTTGATAATTAGTTTATAAACTCACTGGAAAAATACGACCATTGAATTTATTTTTTTCTTTTCTTCTTTCCGTGACGGCAGGGGAGGCCCCGCCTCTGACTGACGTCACTGACACACCTGTAGGCCTACATATTGACGTCCCTCCTAGCCAATGGGATGACAGGACGTTGCTAGGCGACAGCCAATGGCAGAGCAGCTACAAGCAGGTTTACGTTCGCTAAACTCCGCGAGCTGCGAGTAGCAGCGGTAGCGTATTTTTACCTTTCGGATCCTGAAATTTCTTTCGGAACAAGAGGAAATATTTTCCCGTTGAGACGTGTCGGAACCTGAAAATTCATGTAGAGACGTTCGTGAGTAGAGGTCCCACTGGAGTTTGGACACCATGTTACCCTTTACGTGGGGACAACGGGACACACACACAGACACACACAGAGATCGACACACAAAGAAACACACACAGAGATCGACACACAAAGAAACACACACACACACACAGACACACACAGAGATTGACACACAATGAAACACACAGACACACAGAGACAGACACACACATCGACACACACACATCGACACACACAGACACACACACACAGACACACACACACAGAGACAGACACAGACACACACACACACAAACACACAGAGACACACACAAATCTTCCTGCTGACACATCAAGTGCTGTCAAGGATGTTGTTTCAGTGTATTTTATGTAAATGAGAGAACAAGAGAATGAAAGAGTTGAATTCCATGTGAGACATCATCAGTCATGTACATGAGCCATGTCAAAGGCAGCCCCTTTAAAAAGTTACTGTTTTTGATGTTTTAATCACCTGATGTGTTATCAATGATGAAATGTTCTGATACATTGTGGAAAATATTTCGGATTTAGGTTTAGGATGTGAACATGTGTGATTGTAAATGAGGTCAATCAAATGTCTTATTTCTTTGTCCAGATTGAGACGCTGCAGGTTATCAGGTAGAATCAGCCTGTGTGGATAGGCTGAGCTCCAAAAACATCAGGATAGAACATAAATCAACACAAGCTTAATGATGCTGTTGTTCTGTGATCAACCAGAACACTGTGAGGGCCATGGGCTTGTGAATAGGTGACAGTGTCACTATCAGCACCTTGGTGATACACACTGTTAGCTCCACTGTTGAAGGGACACACACCTGATAGAATCATATAGAATAGAATCATATAGAACACTGACATGCTTCTGGATCATTTGTTCTCTACATGTTTGATGTGTGATTTCCACTTGATCCTTTCATCTATTGTGACACCGTCTCATCTTTCATTTATTCTTCTTTAGATTGTACAGCTGCAGTTTATCAGA